>JACXGJ010001092.1:5143-93974 GCA_016801105.1 Esox niger | reverse complement strand
TGTGGGTGGGTGTATGTATGTGGGTCTGTGTATGTGTGTGGGTGGGTGTGGGTGGGTGCTTGTATGTGTGTGTGTGTGTGAGTGTGTGTATGTGTGTGGGTGTGTGTTTGTATGTGTGTGTGTGGGTGTGTGTATGTATGTGTGTGTGTGGGTGTGTGTATGTATGTGTGTGGGTGGGTGTGTGTATGCATGCAGATGTGTGTGGATGATCTCTAGCCACACGTACATCTCTGTTTGAAAAGCACAGTGCAGGGCTATATCATTCAAAAGGAGGCTGCCTGCGATTCTATTCTCCCTGTGACAGCAGCACTATCAAAATACATCTCGGTACAACCATCCTTTTTCGCACACAGCTTGTCTCTCTTTGGCTTGAAAGACATCATGATGGGCCAGAAAAAAAACATCTTTAGAGAAAGGAAAACGCTCTGCTACAAAACCTGCATGTGTATCACACTGGCAAAAAAAGAACACTTAGTTTATAGCACATGTTTATCTGAGGGCACAAGATCAACGCTTCAGAGAAAATACCCATCTCTAAAATGTACAGCATCAAAAGTAAACTAGTATCGTTACAATATAAAGTAAGCAATCTTGTGTGTTTGATGGATGACTAAACTTGGGAACACCCAGACCGTTTAGAATTATCTTTAAGTATTTTTAAGAGAAAAGCTCTAATGAGCAAGCATTTATAGAACAGATGAATTTGTTGATTAATGCAACATTGTATGAAATCCTGAGCAAAGATGAAGAAAAAATTATTCAGATTCCATAAAGATATGGGAATGATTCATGTCTTTCTTGAAAGGCACATAAGTAATAATCACCTAGGCATGGTATTCTGAAGTCTGTCAGTTTTTTACAGCATTGTGTTGCATTCAATTCAGTACTGAAGAAGGATGTTTTTCTTTAAGCCTTCAAGCTAAATGAAAAACTAATGTGATGACATGCCAGATGAGTTTGACGGATATAAGGAAAGGGACCAACCCAAAAATGTGTGTCTATTTGTCAAAATTAAATGCATCTAGTACAATGCTTTGTATTGTTGTTTTTGTTTTGGTTAATATGTATTTTGGCAGATCAGGGGTAAAAAAGGAAAAGGAAAAAATGATACAATCAGGTGTTTTGTGGATTAATAAAATACATATCTGTAGGAGCAATAAACATGAACAAAAATCAGGAAGGAGAAATTAATAGTGAGAAGTAAAAGTCTCTCTTTGGCCTATTGTAACCCAATCTAGTTCTCCTCTAGTGTTCTGTAATCAGAGAGCCACATGTGCAACTCCAGCCATAACAAAAACATTAGATGGGAAAGAAGGATTGCCATTCCCCATTCCCACATTATACCCCAACCCCCCCCGTGTGTATGTGTGTGTGTGCGCTTGGGTCTCTGACTCAAATGGAACATTGCTGTGGTGCTGTGAATCACCCTGGTTCCCTCAGCAGTGATCTTGTCTTCAGATAGTGTTCCAGGCAGCAGCCAGCCCTGTCAAAGGCACTGAAACCAACCACTAGTCCCCACCATGCAGCTTCAGCTTGATTCATACTGCCATCTATGGATCTAGCACTTGAAATGCACAGAGCGTAGCCAGGGTGACATGGCCAGCTGCTGTGGTGCATGGCAATCATACGGAGACTGTCTATAACACATACATGTCTTAATACAACTCCATGACATACGGTATGTGCATTCATGCCATTACATTGAGGTAAAATAGACACAGAGGTGGGAAATCTCAATCATTTAGAATAAAAGCCATTACAGATGAGCAAAGAGCACCCCCCTCCCAAACAAAGGGCACATCTCCAACCCAATGAGAGAGCACGGGAGCTGCGTGGAGTTAATTTTCTACACACCAGGAAGGCAGATGTTTTTGGAGAGATCTCAGTCAACTAAACCACGTGTGCTGGAGGATGAACCCATCGAATCAGTCTTTTAACCAACCTTGTGCTGAAGATACCTTTGCAAGAAATGACTTGTTTTTCCCAAAATAATCCAGATTTAGAGAAACAGAAGAGAAGAAAGCTGTAAAGCTGTAAAAATAAATGCTATAAATCTTCCTACTGTTATTTCCATATAACCTGTGAATTCTGGGAGAGTTACTGGAATTTTGCAACAGTACCAAGTTAGCTCTGTGGCTAACCTGGTAAACGTTCCATTTAAAATCCATTCATCTGTAGACGGTCAGGCTCAACCTATTATCCAGGAGTCACACAGAGACAATTAGCTAAGGGACAGAGTGGAGACAGAGGCAACGCTGTTTTAGAAAGTACATTTATTTGGCCAGGGACTAATTTTCAATAAATCACCACATGCTAATGAATTTGCTTCATTCAAGCATTTCATTTGAAAACTTAAATGATACAAAGGCTTGAACATTGCGATTATGTCAAAGGAGTTATACCACTGCAGCTGAAACTGAAACATTACTGTACTAGGTTCCAATTCATTTAAAGGGCCATATAGGTAAATGGGAAAGTTAACTCCCAGGTCATAGAGCCAGCAGATCATAGAGCAGCATAGACAGTTATTTTTCCTCTTCAAATCTCCTCTCTAGATATGTCTTTCAAGTTTAGGCGGAAGCCTTTATTAATAGCTGCCTGCTCCATGAGAAGGCCATTATGAGCTCTGCTATTCTGCACTGAAGACCTCCCCAATGAGAAACTCCATTGTTTAATAAGCATGAAAAAGGTTGGAAAGTGAATGAAGGGTGCTGAGACGTTAAGGACAGACCAAGGAGAAGCAGACATTACGCAGGCTCCCTCTCACTCAATGCATCCCAAATGGCTCCTGTATCCAACTGTAGTATACTACTTTGGTCATGACAGCGCATGAAATAGGGAAGACAGTGGAAAACATGGATGCAGTCAGTGAGGGGCATTGATTTCTTTCAGAAGCATCCTGGGAATTGTTTTTGTATAACAGCTGTCAGACAGTTGATTCAGGTGACATTTTTGACACAGTAATGACAGTTCAACTTTTTTCTTATTTTACTGTGATAACAAATGAAAAGTCTTGGGTATTATACTGTTTGTGTGAGACGATAAATGTGGTTTCTAGTGTTTCCACTTGGAATACATGATGATAGAGATATCTAGAAAGCAGATCGTAAGACATGTTGATAAAAATAAAGGTCCTGTAGATGTAAAGAAATAGAAAAAACAAAAAGATTTGGTTCACCAGTCACCAGCGTTAGTTGTATTAAAAGGGAGTCACCCTGATTTGTTACAAGCCAATTGCACCATAAAACCCAAACAATAAATCAGTACATTACACAGTTTATCTTTAAAGAATAGATGTATACCTAGTTACAAGTAAAATGGTATATTGTTCAAATTCTATTTCTTAAAAATATCATTAAAAAAATTAAACAGCACCTTTAAGAAAATGAGGTTGCCGTAGTAACTGAGCTAACAACACTTCCACATGCACCAGCCAATCACTCACGTGAATCTGACGACGCGCAAGTAATTGGATGTGTTTTCTGGCCAGTGCACTTTAAATACAAATTGAGAAACACTAAGGATGTGAACAAAACAATGCATATACCAAAAAAACTAACATAGGGAGTGCTCCAGTAGACTATGCGTTAATTGTTGCTACCACTGTGCAACGTGTTTGGAATAGATTTGGAATTCGGCTATGAAACACCATGTCAGAAATACTTTGAAAACATCAATAGTATGTTTTTGGAGTGCTATTAATCATAACTTGCAAATACTTAAAATGATTATTTTCCCCTCAAAAAAGTGAGTGAAACTTGGACTGCATGTTTCCACTCTCAATCTATACACCACCCCGGGAGACAAACTCACATCGACACTGAAACAATCATCACAAATTAAAATGCATAAACCAAGCTTGGAGCTCTCAGAAGACCCCTTGCAGAGAGGACAAATAAGTATTATCTCAGTGTGACGTCTTCCAAGACAACCACAAGCTCATCCCAGTAGGGAAGAAAGCAGAAAAAATCCCAACTGAACACAGGAAGAAAGGGGAAACACCAGTTTTATAGCTCCATGGAAAACAACCCACATGAGTGTGCCAAATTGTACACTTTTCCCTATACAGGGCATTATTTTTGCCAAGTAGTGAACAATTTAGGAAATAGGGTGCCATTTGGGAGGCACACAGGAATAAGCCAGTTTCTTTTAATTCAGCAAGAGTTCTGACGGTTCAGCAGGTTTGAAAGGCTTGTAAAAGGGCCAAAAACAGGCGGCAGGACTTGCAGCATTCCTGCCATGTACAACAGATGGCTGATTCCACCTGTGTAGTTTCTTGATATTAAACACACTATCAAATAACAACCTTCTGAAACAGTACGGGTGCGTTCCCCTAGTTGCTGAACAAAAGACAGGCTTTCATTTCTACCAATGCTGTTAATGTTGTCCATTAGTATTGTTATATCTTCAGTGATGACTGGCAACCGATAACTGACATACTACCTTATTCTGTATTGTGTAAAATTGGGATTCAGGTGCCTATTTATATAATTGGGATTCATGTTTGTCTGGTGCTGCTTGTGTTAAACTAGTTGAAATCCAGACTTGAGTGCAGGAGCTACATAGGAAGAATAGATGAATAACAATTACAGACATAATGGGGATTTCTTTCATAAAAAGAATTTGTGGAAATGTCCACAGACAAATGTAGCTAGACTCCATTGTTGGGAGTCATGATCAATACAAAATGTTGACATTCTTATTTTATATCTACTTGATATTCTAAAATGTATGTGCTAATAACTAGTGAAACATAAAAAAAATTGCCAGATATGCACAAAGTTGCCAGATTTCACTGTAAACCGCAGAATCACCCAATGAATCCACAAAAAAAATCCCCCACACTGTCATTAAAACAACCCAATTCGCAGGAAACCTCCCCATCTGTAAACACTGGATGTGGATCATCTCTGTTAAAGATTTTGTGATTAGTTCATGCATGTGTGTTCTGCCTCAAAGCATGATGGCTCCTTGAATAAACCAGAGGCAGATCTTAACCGAAATAATTACTTAGTATTGGCACTTTTTTCCCGGATACCCTGAAAATAGAACAAATATTTTCATGTAAATAATGACACGGTCAAATTGGCTCTTTTATAAGGTTGAGATCAATAGGAAATTCCTCCGATCTGGACTAGGTTTAAATAGACTCTGGGCTTAGCCCACATGCATCGATTAACTATTACAATTTGAACTCTTAATATGTTCACCCGGCACAGTCAGAAGAGGACTGGTCAGCACTCTGAGCCTGGTTGCTAAATTTACTCCTTCTTAGGGAGTTTTTCCTAGCCACTGAAGTTCAACACTACTGTTTTTTGCTCCTTGGGGTTTAAGGCCGGATGTTTAGTAAAAGCACTTTGTGACAACTGCTGATGTAAAAAGGGTTTTATGAAATACATTTGATTGATTGATTGATAATGCAGTGTCTTTCTGAAACAAACCAGTATGGTGATCTTGCAATGGGTATAACGCTTTCTACATGTTTAATAGTCATGTCTGTTGTGAACCCCTCTGTTTTAGATAATGAAATAATGAATTATGCATGTGTCTCTATCGGAAACACACATTTTCTCATTTCTGAAGAAAAGCCTAAACACAAACAGCATCATAAAAACCTCCCACTTCTGAGTTATAATGAAAACAATATTGCAAACCAGACTTACTACAAAAGCTATTCTTATCCAGGAACTAACTGAAAAAAAAGTATTTGGAGGAAGACACCATTCACTAAACCCCATAATATTGTTTTTCAGCACAATTATAAACACTGGATACTTATGGGCTCCGATCAATAAAGAGTCAGAGAAAAGAGGTCTAGTACTGCTGGTCTAGTACCGCTTGTCTGGTACAGCTGGTCTGGTACTGCTGGTCTGGTACTGCTGGTCTGGTACTGAAAAGGTGACTTTAGGAGATGTCCCTTCTTGGTCTAATATTTGCAAAACTTGCAAGCCATTATGTGCTTCACACAGAACCAGCAGATATTCAGAGTTCCCCGTAGAGTATGCTTTCTTTTCGCTTAAGTCAAACGGAATGCCTTCACACACAAGGAGACAGTCGCAGTAGCCCATAGCAACTAATAAAAAAAACTATTAATGATGTGAGAACAGTGATTAGCCATTAGCGGGAAGAGAAAATGTTATTGTTTTGTTGTGAAATGGTGCCCCTTTTATGAAAATTCAGATTTCTGTTATCTTTCTATTCTAGTAAAGCTGACCGTACCGCCTGGATACATTTCCACCCCACAGCTAGGCTTCACTGAAAATTAACCTGACAATCCTACTTCCCTTGTGCTGTATTTGTTGACCTGCACAACACTGACAAAAGTTACCAGAAGCACTATTCATGCTTACAAAAAATCCTTATCTTTTAAAAACATTCTGACTGTCTAAAATTGGAAACTGAACATTGATTTGGAAGAGAGACAAAAAGTATTTGGCAGACAGAGCAACTGCAGAGTGGAAATGAATGTTGAGAAAAAAGTCACTCAAACTTGAATGTAGTAATCAAAGTCACCCTCCAGCATAAAAGACAGTATATTGTAACGTCTGCTCCGCGTGGCACCGCAGCCCCTCTTCCTATCCAGTGCTCCACCTCGCCGGTGTTCTAACCACCGTTAGGAGAGCTGGCAGCAGCTCACCCCGAGGACGCGCCTGTTTTCACTTAGTCATAAGTTTAGTATATATTAGGTTTGTAAGTCACAGTACAGCTCAGATGATTGGTTCTTGTTCCTTGGAATGTGAGGTGCGTACAATGTATTGCTCAATCTCAACGAATATACATAAAGAATCGAACCGTCTCCTTTTGAATTGTTTTTTACGCAATTACATCATCACATATGTATCATTAACTAGCAATTCAAAACCATTTGGGTAAATCAGTTTTAGACTTAACAGAAATATAACCAAAGCTTTAAGTTTACTGTAAATTCATATAGCCCATTTAGTTGCCATCAGTTTGAATCATGAAACATAGCTGAATCACACACATAGCCATGCAAAAGGGTCTAATCCATTTCTATACAACTTAATGTTAGATGGAGGAATCTGAGAGTAGTCTATGGACCAGCATAAACAGTTTTCTTTAAAACAGTCATGGACATTTCTGATAAGTTTAATCGTTGCTAGATGAAAATCGATTGAAGTAATGACAGCATGAGAGCATGTTGGTTTTTTAATGGTAAATTTACCTGTAAGTAACATGAAACCAAATAGAGAGTATAGATTTTGGGTGTTTTTGAATTTTTTTGTAAAATATGCTCACACATTCCCATTACTTTTATTTAGAGAAAGTGATGCTATAGACTTCAGTTTCTCTTCACTCAAACTATTTTCCAGGTAATTAACCATCTAAGATCAAGTTGTAAAACAGTTAAATCCTTTAAGAATACAGTGCTATGACATGACTCAAATCTTCTTGCTTATAACCTACTATCCTGTCGAGGTAAACCCAACTTTGTCCATGTTACACAGCCAGTACTGTATTTACTATTAATAAAATCTTTGTTCTCTTATAATCAATAGACCTTCAAGCAGTGCTAATTTATAAGCCTGTATTTATTTCCTATTAACATAGGAACAGGGTCAACACATAACCCTGAGGCACTAAATGAAGATTGTGCGTGCACCATTTGAAAGGATAATGCAACTTTAAAGGACGCTGTATTGTGCCAGGTGCATGGCAACCAACCACATCTTTCTCTATTTCTCTCAACTGAATTAGTCTGACGTGGTATTTGTGGGCAGGGCAAGCCTAGCTCTGACATTTACGTGGCTGCCCTTCATCCTGTCTGATAGCAGGAGAAGCACTGGCTCAAACATCACCCATCACTCCAGGATATACCGCTGGGTAAATGTCTGGTGAACTGTGGTAGGCCTCTCCCTGTATATCTCTCCACCCACTGCAAATTGTAGATCTGTGATAAGACAAGAAAGAAATCATTCCACTGAGTGCCTTCATACAGACACTGTGGGATATCCTACCACAGGGCTTAAGGAGACTGCAGGTGGTTGGGGGGGGGTTAAGGGAATTTCCAATTGGTGGTTGGGCAGAATCATTTCCAAGGTCATTCCAAACACAGTGTATCATGGTAGCCAGGACTTATCGAACTAATCAATAGCCGGGTAGCAAATCAGGGTCACATAAAGGCCTAAATGGGCAAACAAGGTATGGATATCAAACTGAAAAACATTGAGTCCTCCTTCATAGAACTCCACATCTGCTTGGCTGATCGAGAGAAGAAAAAGAACTATGAGCCTAAGAGAACTGGGTCCCCTTCAAGGCATAAAAGTATTGAGTTCCATGGTCATTCTGTACACAAGTAGTGGCCCAACAAGGCAATATGATATGAACTGCTGTTTTGTTTCCCTAAAGCATTCTAGCATGGCTAAGTATAGGCCTGATTCCCATCCACGGTCATCTCTGGTCAGAGGTGTGAAGCAAAAACTCTATTATCTATCTTAGTGTAAATCGCGCTGCAACTGTATGGCTGAGAGGAGGCTGTTTGAATTTTGCTCATGGGGTCATCAAAGAAAAGGGGGAACTGGGTCAGACTCCAAGCCTGACTGGGTGATGCTGGGTGACCTTGAAAACAACAGGCAGTTAAGAAAGCACTGAGTGCACATAAAATGACCCGTCATGACCAGAGGAGGTCACTGTGGAGTAGCCCAGGATTCTGGCATGACCCGGTGGCAGCCAGAGGGGAGCAGGGCCAGTCAGTCAAACCATTCACACCAGTGCCCCCTCCTCACAGCGGGCCAACCTCCTCCGGACCTGTAAACTGGAGGTCCTGCGCAACACGTGTTGGCACTGGGTTCATTGTACATGCTCTGCTTAGCGGATCAAAGCAGCAGCAGCAAGCAGCGCCACCAGGCCCATGTGGCTCAGGCATCCGTCACGCTCCTAATTGCCTTGCCGTTTCTTCTCTGTTGTTTCTGTGAAGTCCTCATGAAAGGAAACCCATTAAAAACAAGCCTTCTACCACAATGCTATAGATTATCCAATCTTTCTGGAAATGAAGCAAGCCACAAAGGCGTTGTGATCAGAGCAGCCACTTCCCAGAAAAGGTCAGTGTGGATGGATGAGGAGGGGCAGGATGGGGGAAGGATGAGCAGCAAGGTGGATAGAGATGGGCGGGTTGACTGGAGGTGGCAGAGGCAGTCACTCCCCCAAAGCCTTCTACCCTGCACCGAGTCTTTGGATGATCAGTCACCCTGACTCCAGGCATGTCACCCTGACTCCAGGCATGTTTTCGAGCTGCCCTGATGAATCAGAACATCACAGTTTTCCTTACGTACATCTCCAACTCTTTCTCTGTGTCTCCATTCTCTCCGTCTCTCTGTCTCTGTCTCGCTATTTCACTTTTTCTATCTCAGTCCGTCTCTCTTTCACTATCTTTATACAACACAGGGTTTCTCAGACCCTTTTCTTTATATCTGTCCTTGTTTATCTCAGTCTCCTTCTTTCAGTCTCCTTCTGTTTCACTTTTCTGTCTGTTTTTTTCACTCAATCTCTGTCGATTTCTCTGGCAGTGACGTGTGCGTTATAGGGTAAGATCCTGGGTCAGGACATTTCCTTTTGGGAAAACAAACTAGAACAGTAAACATACACACTCTCCCACGGTAGGATTTTGCTGTGGGTCTGTACTGCAACCATGCCTTAGTAGGAGCTGTGATGTTTCCAAAAGTATTACTATGGTATTTTAAAGTGTAGGTGTGAAATCTCCCCCTTCAGTTTTACACGTACCTGTGAGCAAGACAGTTACCCACCCTTGGCATCCCCCTTTTCTCTTTTCTGAAAACAATCTTATCTGGTTGGCTACTTACTGGCTATACCCCGTTCAAGGGCCCATTATACATAGACGTTTGCACTATAGTTTGATTTAGATGAACAAGACTGTTGCCAGATATGCTTTGGAGATAAAAAAAAGTGTCCCGAAGGGTGAAAATGCCAATTGTCTCACACCTCATTCCATGGTAACTTGGGACACTTTTCCGACAGATACTCCTTGCGACTACTGTGGCTTAAAGACAACATCTCGCTCACTGTGTATTGGAAATCTTGTTCTGTATGAACAGAATCAGAAAAAAACTAAATTGGGAAGAACTAGAAAACATTTCACACTGGCACCTAAACATTTCTACTATGAACAGCAACAGCACTTGTTTAACAGAGAATACCATGTTAGTTAACAGGCAAACAACATTCCCAGTGAGTTCATAAACTTTCCGGGTCAGTAGTCTGGCTAAAACACTGCAGGAGTTTACCCTTATCAATATATCTGCACAGATTTAGATAGAAAACTCCCACAAATGAAAATGTAGTGTCACCATTACTACATACTGTTGATCACCATGGACATAGGCTGTGTCCAGGCTGTCTGTTTCTCTTGATCTATTACTGATTTTGTCTCTATCCTGTATCCCTGATAGAAATCATGCTCCCCTTCTCTCTCACTTTTCCCCTCCTTATTCCGCTGTCAATGTGCTTTTCATCATAGCTGCCTTTGGTGGGTTTAAAACAATCATGGCAAATACCAAACAGTGCCTGAAGGATGGCGAATTAAAGGTGTTTTTAGTTGAGTGGAAGGTGAGGCAAAGGGGAAGACTACGGCAACTTCCAAATGTCCAGATGTGGGCTTCACATTCCACTGCTTGACTAAGGTTTTCCTTGGCTTTAACAAAGACTCTACTTTTAGCACAATAAATTACTGAGCAAGCATATTTGCAGACGAAGCCTCTTTTGAAATCATGTTCATTTGCATAACATATGCTTCTTGCTCTTTATACTCACTAGTCCAATGTTAGAATGCTAGAGCGCGGTGGACAGAATCTGAGAAAAGGAGCATAACAAATTAGGTTTGAGTGGGAAAAAGCTGAGGCAACCACAACTTCTCAAATGAAAACAGCCTTGATCAGAGGTTACTGTTCCCAAGATAATCTGAAACTGAAATTAGAACAGGATACTCCCCATTAGAATTCATTCCAAGCAGGCAAAAAACTATACCCAAATACAGTTCCAGTTGGAGCAAATACAATGCACCTTATCCATAGACATCCATATTTGAATTTTCAAATTGAAGTTATGTGAGATTCAGAAAATATTTCATAAAGTGACCTGTTGGCAACAGCCTGGCCCCACAATCTGATCAGTGGCATAGTGTTGTGTCTAGAGGCCATATGCATGCCAGCACAACTTGTACTAAAGGCTAGATCAAAGCATTAGAGCACTCAAAACAAAGAGTAGACACAGATGAGTCCCAGATGTGTGCAGGGGCCGGAGTGACCACTAAAGGATTTCTATCCTCTTCACAATACAAAGACTCATGTCAGGTTGAAACATGTCAGATGCAAAGGCTGTGGCTGCTTTGAAGACGGTGGCACACACACACTCCCAGCTGTTGACAGCCATGTTGTCAACCCAGTACAACAGTACAGAGAAACTATATTAGACACTGTGTATGCACATGGCCCCAATGAAGATCCAGTAGGGCAAGAATAACAACCAGCTTGGTCTTCGGAAAGACCCCCAGCCTGACAGAAGCTGATCAAATAAAGAGATGGACGGAGGGAGGAAGACACAGTGAAACAAACAAACGGCTCCCATCCACCGTGTCAACACACTGAACACACAGGGACAGGGACAACAAGGGGACTGACCAAAACCTCTTTCCTACTGTCTTTCTAAGAGGTTGTTCATCAGGAAAAACTAACCGCAGTGCAACATGACGTGTATGAGACAGTAACAAGCTGAAGGCAACATTCCGTTTTTTGAAGCAAAATGGATTGTTGATCCCGGGGAACCAGCATCAGATGTTCAGCGATGACGCAATAACGCCCGAAGCAAGACAGGAAACCTCTCTTTCAGAGAACATCCACTGAGACTGAACCTATTACAACCTGGGATTAGAACAGCGCAGAAAATGCCAGAGAACAGAGTTCATTTGAAGAACACTTTACGCCTGGCCTGGTAAATGAAGTGGTGTAGCTGCTGCAGTAACACTATAGTGCAGTAAGCTTAGAAATCAGGGGCGAGGTGTGGCGTGGGTGGGTGACTAGGGGTAGGGATAGAAGGGGTGAGGTGACGAGGGGTATAGAAGGGTAGGCTGCGGTCGGAGGCAGTAGTTACCAGGAGATTTCTTGCTACTGCGGGAAGGCAACATGTAGGCCTGGCGAGGCAAAAGGGGCGAGGAGGGCAGGGACATGGACACGCCCTTGGCCAGGCTCAGTCTGAACACGTCCTCTGGGGTGTAGGGGTGGCGGGGGCCGCCGGACTCCTGGGTCTGGAGGGCATCGCCCACAGGCTGGCACCGTCGCTGAGCACTGTGGGGACCGTGGAGTTCACCCACTGAGGAGAAAGATGGAGGATGCGGATTAGAAAATTAACACCAAACCTGACTGAAGAAAATAGGTTGAACATTTTGGAGCAGAAAATAACACTTAAAATGCATTCGCAAAATACATTTAAAATCTCAGAGGACCAAAACTGATTTAAGGTCATAAATATGAACACAATTATATATGTAGTCATGGCTGTCTAATTGAGGAGAAGGTATCAAGACAGCAGAACAAACCCAGCGGCACAGTAATGTCTGGATCTAATGATGTGTTCTGCACAAGCAAATGCAGTCCAGTCGACTGCTGCTCTTAGCCACACTGACAAAATTAAACTGACAGTTTCAGCTGTCTTTCAGGCACCAAGCTTTGTGGTATCAAATAGAGTTCCAGAGAGAGATCGTGATCAGTGTTGGACCAGTTCAGGACAAAGTCAGATACACACAGTGAATGGAGTCGCACAGAGCATAGTTCAGCATTAGGACACAGACTCACAGTGTCTCTGTCACGAGAGACAGGGCTGCAGATGGGGCAGGACACCCAGTCTGCGGCCAAAAGAAGCCTCATTAACCATGGAGCTGAGTTATCCCGAGTCATCATACTGACTGCAACCCCTACCGCCTAATTGGGTGATCCAAAAACTTTCGGACAAACCCACTGGGCAAATATTAGCTGTTACTGGCTGAGAACAATACTGACAGCGTTCAAGCAAATGTGTTTTTCAGATAATGGGTAAGCAGTGAATAATGATCTAGAACAAACACAGCTCTCGAAAGAATTAAGAGACCCCTCCTAATTGTTCTTAAATCAGCATCTCTACATGTATGGCAGCCATTCCATTCCAGTGTCTCTTAATTCCAATGCAGGCCCACCTCACATTACTTAATGAGGTACTGATTAGGTGATTACCTGAACCAAATCTCATTTAACGAGGAAAAGTATAAAAACCTTAGATTCTGGCTTTACTGGCAGAGGGATACAGTGAGCGTCAGGTTGCTTCCTTCCTGAAAATTTCAAAGACTGCGGTTCATAAGAACAAGGTCAAGCAACAAACATTGGGACAACTAAGCTACAAACTGGCAGAGGGCAAAAACGACCACTGACCGAGTTGACCGTCGATTCATTAGAATGTCACTAAACAACCGTAGGATGACATCAATGGAACTACGAAAATAATGGCAAACAGCAGCTGGGGTAAAGTGCACAGTGAGGACGGTTCGAAACAGGCTCCTAGGGACAGGGCTGAAGTCATGCAAAGTTATAAAAAAGCCCTTTGTCCATAAGAAGCAAGGAAGAGCCAGGCTGAAGTTTGCAAAAGACCATAAGTAGAGGAATGGACTACGGTCATCTTCTCTGACTTGTCAAATGTTCAGCTTTGCCCAACACCTGGTCATCTAATGGTTAGATGGAGACCTGGAGAGGCCTACAAGCCACAGTGTCACAAGCCATCAAACAAAGCCGAGCTACTGGATTTGTTGTGCCAGGAGTGGCATAAAAAGTCTCCAACACCAATGTGACAGACTGGTGGAGAGCATGCCCAGACGCATGAAAGCTGTCATAGAAAATCTGGGTTATTCTGCCAAATATTGATTTCTGAATTGTTCTTAAGTTAAAACATTAGTATTTTGTTTTTGAAAAATGAAAATGAATTTGTTTTCTTTGCACTATTTGAGGTCTGAAAAACATATTATTTGGTTATTGTGACCAGTTGTTATTTTCTACAAATAAATACTTGGGAGTAATGTTGACAGTAGCTCACAGGATAAAACAAACATTTTCATTTTACTCAAACACATACCTATGAATAGTAAAACCAGGGAAGCTGATATTTTTGCAGTGGTCTCGTTATTTTTTCTGTATAGTACATTAAGCAATGCGGGGTGGAGAATATCGAAAAGTTAACAGCAAAACCTGTCATCAGCGATACAACAAGCTTCTCCAAAATAGAAAACAGTATCTAGCTTACTCCATACATAGCAGTGTATCTCCTATAAAAAAAATCTGCAGGCAAAGTTATCGTGCATCTGTGTCCAAACGCACTGTCTCCGTCTATATTAGAGGTTTTCCTTTTGGCTGAAGAGAGACGACACTTACATTTTGCCACGGGGTTCAGTGTAGTTTGAAAGACAGCATTTTTCCAGTATATTTACACATAATTTACCTTGGCTTATGCTGTATTCTATAAGGTCCTTGTGATATGGCAAATACATGTTTGATGGTATTACCATACTTGATGATATTGTATGTTTGAAATAATGATGAAAAAGTTATAAATAATGCTTCCTGAATAGTGCATGATTCTGGGCAGCACAAAATGTCACCGTAATCAGAACAATTACAATCCTATTTGTTCAAGTTTTTTATGCACTCTTTGACTTATTTTCTCCACATGAAATAGTGTTTCAATTTCTACATGTGCTAGATCAATTTCAGGGGAAAAACTAGACTGATTTAAACTCTATGGGGTTCAGCTAATAACAGATAGGCTAACCTATGGGAAAATGCCCTTTACGGTCTCTTCTGAGTACATTGGAATGATAAGCCATTAGAAAAAAAACTATATCCTGCAGGCTAATCTCCCAAAACATGGGAGGAAGTGATAGATTTGAAGAGTACAGTACAGAGTTCTCATGTTCCCATCTTGCTCCCAATATATTTGTGCGAATAAGGGTCATTTCCAATTTTTCACAGAATGTTCAGCTCAACCAAGCATTTCTTCTTAAAAAAGGAAAACAAGAACCTGTTCTGCTAGTATATAGCCAGGCTGTGGAGTGTTTCCAATCATAAAGGCTTAAAGTGTTCCTGCATTAAACAGTGAGAACTAGGCCAAGGATATTTCTACCTAACAGTTCCCTTGAGCTCCGGCTGCAAATGACCTGACCAAACAAATGGTAATTTCAACGAGCCAGAAGGCCTCCAGCTAGCTCAAAGGTCTAAATGGAAAATGCAGACCCTTTGCCGAAAGCCAACTAGGAATGGAAAGCCCATTCTGAAGAAGTCGTCTATTCAACAGAAACGCTGCCTTCTCAGGCTCTCGTCTAACCGGCCGCACATTAAAATGTCTGATTGATCCACATCTAATAGGGCTACTGCTCATATGTCAACAGGCTGGATCATAATCACAGATGTGGGGAGCCACAATCTTGCCCATTAGGCTTGGCTCTGTTCTGAGGGCCATGCCAGCCTCTTGTTTGGGACCTTTTTCCCCAGATAATCCCTGGCATGCTTTTCAAATGACAACCTATTCCCTACAAATTACTATCCCTGACCAGAGTGTTAAGGGTCCTGGTTGAAAGTTGCACACTAAACAGGGAAAAGGGTGCCATTAGGACAAATCCCATGACGCCAGTCTGGAGTGTGAGGCTGAACCGATGGGAGAGGATCAGCCCTCTAGTAGTCTGTTACTATTAGCCAGTCAGGGCTCGGTTCCTAAGGGGAAATTGTTGTTGGCTGCTGGTAATAATCTGCAACAGACTGCTGTGTCCTCACTGGGACACGGGGGACACAAAGCTGTCTTGTGTTTAAAAGGGCTCTTAAACAAAGAAGAATGCCAGACTACAGAAACTGGCTCCGGTGCAGTGACACCTCTGCATGCTTCCAGATGTGTGCCAAGTGTTTCCGGCCATACTGCTGAGCCCTGCAGCCCTTGTGACCCGGTCTAGACCTACTGACCACTGATCCCAATCCATATTCATCAGATTCAACACAATACAGATCTGTGAATAGGCCATTACCGACCTTCTCTGTTCTAACAAAATTGACGCATCTGTGTGACTCAGTGACCATGCTGGCAGGAAGAACCCTACGCGTTTTTTCAGAATCCAAGATTGACTTATTTCCTGACTTGTAGTCTATTAGGTACTGACCCAACTGAATGCAAAAGCTGACAGGACAAAAACGTTGTGCTGCTGACAGTAGCGCTATTGAGCTTGTTTAAACAGCCCTAACAGAACTCTGTCCTCAATAGAGCTGGCTGCTCCAGTCCAAGCACACGAAAAGGGGGCCTAACACTGGACCCTCAAAAGACACTCTGGGATATGCCTCAACCAATGACACCACCCAAAGAAGGTGGAAATAATCCATGTGTCAGAGAATCTAACACTATGCTTTAGTAAGGTAGATCCTGATTCATTCTGCATACATTTCCACAACTTTACCTTACCAGCTAATCACAATTTAATCCATTTTTAATAAAACATTATATGTAACTTTGCAGAGACAAAATATCTAACCTGCTATGAAAACAATGTGAGTTGTGAATAGACAGGGAAGACCATTGATATATGGATGAGAGCAACCGCGGGTCGACCTATCAGAGGTCAAGCATTTGAAGCAGGACCTCCTCCGTTGCTATCCAAGTTGTGTGCAGTAACTAATGACCACACAGCTTCACCACAGTGTCAGGGTGTTATAGACAGAAAAGAGGGGGAAGGGTGAGAGAACCCCTCTATTCATGAACCCAAACTTTTAAAGAATCCAGTGGAGTTACAAGGGCAATTAACAAAACCACTGCTACCGTATTACAATACCACTTTTGAGAAGTAGCCATCAAAGAGAAAAGCAGTATTTCACGAGGGGCTCTGAAAGGGAGTGAGAGGCCTTTTATCACTTTGCTCCTGTTATACAGGGTGCCAACGTTGACTTCAGTTCCCCTGTGTGCCAGTCAATGATGTAGGCCCGAATTCTTAGTACAAAATTATTTAAAAAAGGCTATTCACACACTTCAAGAGCTGGACCTATTTACAATGACAACATCCTTACTGTCACAATTTTGCTCATAAAACAAAAAACCTTGATTGAAGAAAAGATCATAAACCCCTGTTTGGAACACTCCTTTGCACCAGCGCTGCTAAACAGTGGGCACTCGTCCTCAGCCATATTGCATGCTAAAGACATTATGACAAAGTTATAATTAAGGCTGATGGTTTTTAAAAACAAGAGGCGCCACATAAAAGTTGGCCTTAAAACAGTTGTTGGCTGGACACTGTGCTGGCTGTGTACTGGTGGCTGCACTGCCATCTGACCCAAACTATAACGCAACGAAGGGAAACAGTCATGTAAACTCACCATGGGCTATTTCAGTTGCCTTTCCTTTCCTTTAAGTCCTGGACCAGACCAGGCCTGCAATTTCAGCCCCTGCAGCGGTCCAAGAAAATCAAGTCTTTCTAATTATAATGCCCAGCACCAACATTATGTCAAAATGATTACAGTCTTTTTCAAGCCTGTTTCTCCCTCATCACAGAGGAGGACCAAGCCAATGAGGACTTGGTCCTCCCCATAAAAAGCCTGATAATAATTCATTGATTGAAAATGGAAGTGGAAAAAATTTTGTAGTCATCAACTACACGTAAAAGATGCTGGTTTAAGGAAACCTGATATTTAAATTGTATCGCACTGAAATTAATAAAAGATAATGGTGTTAACTTGAGTTATTTGAGTGCAACACACAAAATGAGAACATTTCAAATCATTTTGATGTAGGCAGAATCAAATTCCATAATATCTCTACCCAAGGGATATTCCCTGGCAGATTCATGCAGGGTGGTAGTCTATATTAAGTTTGTCCAGTAAAGTGACTAATCACACAAAATACATTTCAACCACACTGAATTAAGCAAATTTCTTTTTTCATATATAGTTTATAAGGCCCATTTTTCTCATGTTGCCACTTGAGCTGATGGCTGGTAGCACAGCTGAATGCTTAGAAATAGCTGTAAGATGTAATTTTGGATTGAATTGTCCGGCTTTCAAAGTAAATCTGTACACTGAAATGTGATCTGTCACTCCACGTGAAGATATCTAAAGGTGTCTACTTGCACAACTGCCCCTCTGTTGCCATATCCGTTGAACAAAGAGGATGAAACCTTCAGCGGGGACGAGCTTATGCCAAGCAAAAAACGCCCAACAAAAAAGACGCTGGGTATTCAATTTGAGCCACTAGGCCTACCAAGGAATCTCAGACAATCCTCATGGGCTTTCCCCTTGTTTGAATGAAGAAAATCATATTCATGGTTTACCTTGCCATGCTATAGTCCTGATATTTTCATAATGCAGCCTATTGGGGTTTCATCAGCGTAACTGAAAGCGTTGGTTGCAATTTGTTAGCTTTAGTTTTTTTTTATTATTCAGTTTTCAATGTGGAAAATGAAAGTGCCCGTTCCCATGAGATGGTAAGGCGTATTTTTGCTGTGCGTTTTATTATTTTTAAGTCTTGTTTTTGATATTTGATATTGCTGCAAGTATACTCTGAAGAAGTTCGTTATTGAAGCACCAACATTCCCTGTTGATAACCCATACTGTGTATAAACCATATCATACATTTTATAGCTTTCCGGGGATCTCTTGATAACAAGCCAATGTCAGGTAGACCAACATTTCAGCTAAAATCGATAGAAGAATCCCTCGAGATACAAAGAAAAATCCACAGGTAACCTCAGGTTGACACGCCTCACAGCCTGGAGTGACGAGACCAAAATAGAGCATTATGGTCACATTCACAAGTGCTATGTTTGGAGAAGGGTCATCAAGGCCTATAGTGAACAGATTACCACCCCCCCACTGTGAAGCATGGTGGTGGCTCCCTGCCGTTTTGGGGGTGTGTGAGCTCTATAGGCACGGGGAATCTTGTGAAAATTGATGACAAAATGAATGCAGCATGTTAACAGAAAATACTGACAGACAATTTGCATTCTTCTGCACTAAAGCTAAGCATTGGACACTTTTGGACTTTCCAGTGATGATCCTATAACAATGACCCTAAGGACAAGTCCAAGTTGACCCTCCAGTGGTTACAGCAGAAAAGATGAAGGTTCTGGAGTTGCCATCACAGTCTCCTGACCTTAAAATAATCAAGCCACTCTGGGGAGATCTCAAATGTGTGGTTCATGCAAGACAACCAAAAACTGCATGACCTGGAGGCATTTTGCCAAGACAAATTGTCTGCTATACCACCTGCAAGAATTCAAGGCCTCATAGAGAACTATTATAAAAGACTGCACACTGTCATTCATGCAATAGGGGGCAATACACAGTATTAACAACAAAGGATAGGCAGACTATTGAACAGGTGTCAGTAAAAGAAAACATTTGTTGCCATTTTTTGTTTCATGATTGTGCCATTCTGTCATGACCGACGTGTTTCACCTGCTCACTCATGTTTCCTTTACAAACTGTACATGTTAAAGGCACCAGAGTACAGGAATTTGATGCGTAACTATATTTTAAAAAATCCCCTTGGACCCCTAAAGACTCCCATTGCTTTTTGGTTATTAAGCTGGATGTGTGCCCCGCACTCCACCTTTCTGCTATTAAAATACGATGGTTCCCAGCTCCAATCCTCAAGTACCACCCACAGCACACATTTTTGTTTTAGCCCTGGACAAGCACACCCAATTCAACTCAAGGAGAGCCGGATAATTAGTTGACCAGTTCAATAAGCAGTACTGGGCTTGGGCTGCAATGAAAATGTGGGGATTCTCGAGCACCAGAAATAGGGAAACATTAATGTAAAATATTAGGAACTTGCATGAAATATGCTGATTGTTCACTGAGTATAACGTTTGTTTTTATAAAACTAGACAATTAATTGGTTATTGTCATTTTAGGTATCCTAATAATCTGGATTGACCTTGAAAAATCTTAATCGGATGACCTCTGGTGTGTACACACAATAACCTCTTACTAGCTCCTCACCACTTAATTAGATGAAACCCGAAAGGAAATAAAGAAAGGCTATAATGAATGCAGATTTTTAGTCAACGCATAAAGCCACTAGACCATAGGATATTCCACCAACGAGGAATTCTCCCACTAGACTGCGTGCCAATAAGGCTTCCCTGTGTACTTCTGAGACCAGGGTGACACTCTCACAAAAGCTGTCAAGGTTAACACACAGACAGGAGTGAGAGAACGCCAGACAGAGGGAAAGATACAGTGGAGGATGGGAGTAATATCAATTTGTACATGATAAAGGAGCCCTGAGTTCTAACCAAAATAAATCCCGTTTATCTGTTACCAAGCCCAGTATGTCCGTCTGTTTGCAAGTGAGTGCCACATCTCAGCAACCTCTCCAGTCCAGACTCATCTCTAGGGGAAAACATGCAACCAATCTGAAGAAATGTTCCCCCTTACAAGACCCCTTTGGTCAGCCTGCTGTAGTCATGGCAACAGTCAAAATATCAGAGAGCTGGCAAAAGACCCACATTCTGTGAGGGCAGATGGATATTAGTATCCAGGATAAATAAAATGGCACACATTTTACATGATTCAGAAGAGGACAGCTACCTTGATTCACGGTCCTCAAAAATGTACTGCACCAGTCTAATAGCATCAAGACGTCACATGAAGTCATCTTGACATAGCGGCCTAATTTCTGTCTGGGAGTCTAAGGAGGATCAAGAATGCAATCCCAGTTCACCATTTCTTTCTCGATGTTTTTAATTAACTGGTTTAAAGGGGAATACCTCAACTGCCTTTGCAAACACAGCATCTTACAGACTTGAGTCTACCAGTAGTGTGTCCTTAGTGTTTTCTGAATATCAATCGCCTGTCAAAGAGAAACATCCATGTTAAATTGACTTCATTGAATAATCCCTGCAGGTGGTCCCTGGGGGAATAAACCAACGCTGACTTTAAATTGCAACAAGTCACACAAACCATGCACTCTCATTGAAGCGAGTTGCCAGTGATAACAAGTAAGCTGGAGTTGTGCTGCAGGCTGGCAGCAGAATCTGCAGTAAAAACCACTAATGCTCTGCAGTGGCCTGCACATTGGAATGTCTTCCCCGGCCTCCCCTGGGGAACTGAGACAGAGGAGGGGGGAAGGGGTGGGCACCCAGTCACCATGACAGTTCCAATTCCTCTTCATAAATGACCAATTTAAGAGGGTATGGGAAATATATTTGGGCCAGACATTATCTTTATCACAACATGGTTATTTCAAGCTGGTTTCCAGCAGGCAGGCAAGAAACCGAGGTTATCGGAAGCGTACAGAGAAAACACAATGTGCCAACTGATACTGTGCAAAGAAGACAGAAGTGGGCATTATAATCCCTGAAACAGAAGTTATGAATATCAACGTGGTCCAGGCAACCCGAGGAGAAAGGGAGCGATCTCGTGGATAAGCACATGTGTGCAGTAAAAAATCATTTAGTGATCTCAAAACCCCCCATGACATGTATCATAACCTTTTAATGGGTCCATCCGGGCTTAGAAAATGGAGCTGACGTTGAGCCGATATTAGGATGTGTGTTGCTTGTTACATTTATCTTTCTCAAGGTCCTTCAGAACATTGCTCCTGTGTTTTAAGAAACTACAGGAGTGCATGACCTTATGCCTATGTAGGGATGCAAAGGGTCGTAAACTTTCCGGTAAATTTCCTGAATTTTTACAGACATATTTGTGGGATGTTAAGCCTGAGAATTTTGAGTGGCCATTCGGGCAAAATTGGAGGCTTTATGTGCCTGCCAGCGAGCCATCCTCAACAAGATTGGAAAGTGACAATGAAGATGAGGCCTCTCAGAGTATGACGTTCAAGAGGCGGACATTAAGAAGATCCAGGGAGAAAACATGAAGGCCTAAGAGGAAGACAACAAAAGTTGCATATGATATATTACATATACAAATATATCCAATGCAAAAAAATCTACATTTAAATGGTATTAAAATGTATTTCCATATATTTCTATTAATTCCCATATATTCCCATTAATTCCCACAGAATATTTCCACCTCTGAATATTCCCCAAAACGTGCAACCCAATTTCTATGTCTCAGATCTGAAGAACACCAGCATATATGAAAACCATACACACATGGGCACAAAGACAAGTAGATAGCCATACAAATAAAATAACATTAGTAAAATGTATTTAGAATAGAATAGAATAGAAAAAATGCCAAATACCAAAGCAAATGAAAACAATGTGATTCTAAAGTTTAAAAACAATTATATTGCAATGAAGAAAGGTCATATCCTTTAAATGAAAAGCATGGCATTAAAACTACTTTCATCGATCTACAAAGAAGCCCAGTTTTGTCAGATCCAAGTCGTCTGGTATATGCCTCATCCAAGTTTTTTAGGATTTGATATACATATTTTTTGCATATTCACTGATGACAGGCCCTGTTTGAGTTGAGGGACAGGAGGTTATTCATATTCATACTGGAAGCATTGTGACTGTGATTACCAGGCTGAATAGCTCTCCACAGGCCTCTTCAAGTCCCTGGGTCTGGAAAAGCGGGGCTCACAGTTACGCTCCCACGCTTTGTGGGGAAAACCCCTCTCACCTCCCATTTTCTTCCCATTCACACAGCAAATCCTCATCTGGCCATGGTGACAGTAAAGTCAGTTGCTTGCTTCTGCTGCATATCTCCTTGAAAACTAACCAAAGCGGCAGGTTAACCAATCTAGTTTCTAGTACACAGATGAGAGGAAACCTCAAGGAGACCCTTCAAAACAGCGTTCCTACAGGCCGTTCACATGCTCCACAATGAGGTGATGTGGCTAACTGGTTATTCTCGATGTATCTCAGTATGCCGCCCACACTGGGGAGACTGAGTTTGACGGACGACCCTAAAGGTTTTTTTCTTTTAGTGATCAATCATGTGGTGACTGTGAACAGCCTTTGAGGGTTATATGGGTTACCCAGGTTCATGGTACAACACAACCCCCTGAAGACAGATCAGAGAAAGGGGGCTTGACTGCAGAGGTCCTCCTACACACTGTCCTGCGTTCTTCATCAACCTTGGACTTCTGAAACTCTTCTGAAAGTTCAAATTTGGCAGTTTTCTCCAACATTATCGCAAATTAGCTCAGGTGTCTGAATGAATGTGTTCCTCAAACAGGCAAAGTGTGGATTAGGCCATAGAGAGCAAAGGTTACCAACAGATTGTGATAGCCATTGACGCTGGTCATTAGGCAGTGCTTGTGGGGCAGGTGAGGTCATGAGAATATCACTGACCACTAGACATTTGGAAGTCGCAGCTCAGACCCCTTTCAATGGATTTAAATGATAGTGTTCCAGTGGTACAAAGCCAGACTATCCATCCCCTTCTGCACAAACTAATCCAACGAGCAAACAACAAGAGCTAGGAAATCTGAAGGCTTTGTGTTGCCCTGAAAACCCTGCCCTAATGTGGAACCTTTGTGAGTTACCAACATATGTTGATGCCTTTTGTTCACGAAAGGGGATTTCAACTTAATGTATTAATAATCAATAAATGGGTTGATGACAATCATCTGATTGATGACAATGATAAAGTAATGATACTTTAGTTCTCCGGAAGCTTTCAGAGCTTAAGCAGACAGGACCTAGTGACATTTGATTACTTTTAAACAGGTCCTCCTCTTTTCTAAACTTCGCGCTCTCCTTCTACTGACTCCAGTTGATCTCTGGTGCCCCTCACCGTAGCAAGAGAAGCAGAAATGTCCCACAGTAGCTGCAGCTCCTCTTAAAAAAAGGCAGTGGAGACAATTTTAAGGATGAGGAAGAGAAGAGGTAGCTGGGTGGTGCTCCTTGCAGAAACGATTATGCTCCTTTTACCTTTGAGGCTGGGCACAAAAGGAGGCTGAGGTCACAAGTTCAGCCTGTGTTGAACTCTCCAGAGCCGGGGACCAACCGGCACAATCATCTGCCAACTCAATCACAAAGACCAGCTCTCGCCATTCAGTCAGGCTACAGAGCAGCCCAGAGCAGATAGAGGGGCCTGCTGCCACGGTCTACTGAGAGGCCTCCACGGATGCCCACACACTCTTGACAGAGTCACCAGCTCTCTATCTGACTTGAAGGGGATAAGTCTCTTGGGATAAAGAACTAAGATGAAGGATGCAGCCGTAAAACACTGCCAAGTCTAATGTCGCAGATAGGACGATACAGACTCTGAACAGCAGGGCGGTAAAACATATTTACTACCATTCCGTCAGAAGCTAATGTACTGCCCACTACATCATCCCTCATGTGCAAAATCTAAACTTGTTGGATGAGTGAGAGAAACAGCAAAATAGGCGCACACACTGCCCTTGGTAGTTTGGAGCCATGTCAGATATAGAAAAGCTGAAGGAAATCAGACAAAAGGAATGCGTGTGTCTACCTAGTCAAGTCACGGTGTAATGAGAAAAGCCTGTGGCCCACTGACCTCTCAAGCCAATGAACTGCCATAACAGTCATTATCGACCTTCAAAAGCCGTCCAAAACACCCGGTGTTGCTAGCTGATAGGTCTGTCCTTCCCCCCGTTTGAAGTACCAAGAGTCGTCATCAGCACTTAAAGCCAGGGAAAAACCAAGATAACACTTTGCAGTCTGTTTGCTGTTCTGTTGTATTTCAAAATGACATCACTAGGTTCCCAGCCAATTGTGCTGTATTGTGCTTTCTATCCTTCACTCCACTAGCCCTTCCAAGGTCGTGGACAGCAGTGCAAAGCGCAGGGGAGCAGGAAGGGGAAACGAAGAGTGTTCCACCATTCGTTGCCTCTAGCAGCTAGAAGGGAGGCTGGGATCCTATTTGGCGCACTTCAGATTCCTCACGACACAGCAGCCACTGTTCAGGAAAGCAGGGTGAAATATTGGAGCCCATGCAAATTGTCACACATCAAACAGCAGACACGGCCACAGCAGGAATCAGGTCTAGGTAATGGGAGTTAAGGAAAGCAGTATCATAGCTCCCATGTCTTGATATGCTTTGGTGACTGAGAAAATAATGACTTGAATTAAATTAGATGACCTTTACATAAAGTGCAGGAATCCAAAGCGAACAATGCATCTCGTGATGCAATTTAAAGGCCAATTGCATTCTACTGTAAATCAATACTATTGCATTACGTGTCCTTAATGCCTGGATGATTGCATGACCACATTTATGTTGAATATTGGAAAGGAATTCTAGCCTAACTGTGCTGAAAGAGATTAGTAAAATTATATTAGCTTCAAAGCCTCTGGCCTCAGAGTTCCACATCATATGATGTGAGGGAGATATTTCATGTTTGTTGTTTGAGAGGCTCCTACAAATGCTACAGTATTACTGCCAAAGTGGGTTCAATGAATTAATGTAGCGGACGTATTCTGCTTTTCAGGAGACATGAAGAGACAGGGTGGGCCTCATGTGGACACACTTGAAGTTTGGGTTTTGGGCTTTCTAAATTAAGGGTGTGTGAGTGTGCACGTGTTGGTGTATATATGTGTGTGTTGGTCATGTGGTTAGAGCTACACCCTGCTAATCGTTGCCTGTTGGCTAGGAAGTGCTTTGATATTGGTTTAGGTCTGGAGCTAGCTTCAATGGAAGCCTTTGTGACTCTTTTGCATTCCTACCTTCCAGCATGTAAAATCGCACCTCCGATGTCTGGGCATGACCATTTCGACAAACACCATTAACAAAGCAATACATGAAGTACTGTCAAGGTATTTCACTAATTTACATTAGCGGCAATATTAGAAGTGGGAAAAGCAGAACTTCGTCCTTAGACTTGTGAGTGCATATAACATTGTTGCTGATTATTGTAAAGGTATAAATGAAACTATAAACAAACAGGTGGTTTAAATCCTGAAGACTGGTTTGCTGATAACAATGGGATATGACATTGTATATCACGGGTAAAACGTCAGTCTCGTGAGGCCACATCTCCAAACTTGGCTATAAAAAAAGGTGCAGCTGAATCTCAATGGCAAGATATCTATTGGATGTTAATTTTTAAAAAACTCCACCCACAGGCGTGTTGAAGGGCGGGCTTAGCATGGTTTCACTATTCCTTTGAACTGGATAGAACACCTTTCCTGAAAGTTTTTGTTCCTAGGTAGGTTGCAACATATGGGAAAATAAGCAAAAACAGAAACATTTTATTCTGTTTTTGAAGAACTGCGATCTATTCATAACATCAAGTCAATAAGGCCTTACAACATCTCTGTTTAAATGCTGTTCTGAAAAAATATATGTTTTGGCATGCCTTCTTACAGGTGACAGTCGGTTCATTCGCTGGATGGACCAAAAAATCGTTTGGTCCATCTGGGGGTTGAGACTGCCGTGCCATCCCTTTCCTTTCGGGGTATAACATTTGTTTTTTTCCTCACGAAACCGTTACTTCTTTCAACCTCATCCACAATGTCAGCAGGAGAATGCAACAGGAGTCACAAACTGCTTAAGAAAACCCCTCATTATATTTGGCAATTTGGCTGCCATCTTCACTTAGCTAGCTACTGTTGCACTGAAAGCATTATTCTCATAACACCTGTATAAGCCCCTTCCAAGCAATGCATTTGATTAAGTTAAGTTTTGAGTTGTTAGCCCAATAAATTAATTTGACTGAGTTAACGTGTTACGAGAGGTTACTGAAAAAAACATTTCACCCATCCCTTTGCACCAAAATTCCCATAGGTATTCCACAGACCTATTGACAAGCAGGGTCTGGTTTAACAATCAATACTTTAGACAACTTTGTACTGTTCTAATTGCTTTGGTAAATGGTTTATTACAGTAATGAGGCATTTCAGGATTTGTGGTATATTGTCAATATACCATAGGTAACTGCTGGTTTGCAATGTGTTGGACCTAAGAACAGTTCTTAGTCGTGGTATATACTGACAATATACCACACCCCCCTTGTGTTTAGTCAAGATGCCTTTTAATCTAAGCAAAGTGGAACACATTGTTCACAAGGGAAACTGAGAGAGGATAACAAAGGGATCTGTTATTATGGGTGAAGTGCGAGGCTATTATGGTTTGAAAATATCAAAGCCAGTTGATTGTGGCAATGGAAAATATTTGTGTGTGTGGATGTGTGTGTGTCCTCCTGCTTTTTTCACGTGTACCATCTGTGGTCTAGACTTCCTGCTGTGGCTGCCTGAATATGTTACTGTCTGTCTTCCAGAAAAAGACCTCAGTCTGAGTTATGACTCAGGATATTATAGAAGCAGCAAGGTTTACCTACCTGCTCTCTGGCTTGATTACAACATTCCTTACCTCAACAGAACAATGACCTCAGGGCTCGGGCTCTGGTGTAAAATAATCTCTATGAACATCAATACTTCAGTCATTGCTTCCTATTGCTTCTAGCTGACATTAGTCCTCTTATAACCTGGGAATAGGTAGGATGGTGAGAGTCTTGACATCCTCCCATCCCCCACCTCCAAGGACACGGGATATTTTCCTGCCTGGAGATGCTTGTGGCGGAGGTGGTGAACAGTGAGGAAAGATGAGCTAGACTGACCAATGCAGCTGTTTATAGAGGGCCAGCCAGCTTGACAAATATTCTTTGAATGGCACCTCTGGCCAGCCAGTCGGTGAATGGGTGGTATGGGAACGGTCTAGTGTTTAAAACAGCCTCTGGGCTGCTATGAGTTGTGTCTGTTAGTCCTAAATCTTCAAAAAATAGCTTATGCTACATCCGCTCTCTGGCCTAACTGCTCCCCAGTGATAATGGACCTGCACTCGCAGCAGCGAACCTCTAAACAGGAGGCTTGAGACGCATAATATTAGCATCAGGTCTCTCATTAAAGCAAATCAAATTGGGGGAAATGGCTTCCTGCTGACCCTGTAAGCTGAGGCAGTTGACAAACAAGGGAAGGACAGACTACTAGTGAGAGGACAGTCCAGGAAAAAAAACAATGCCTTCTGGGCCATTTATCTAAACTCCGGCGCCTGTAGATTTAATATTTTACCAAATGTTCTGTCTTTTTCACAGAGGTATGTGTCTCAAATGACTCCCTCAATGGCTCCCTATTCTCTACATAGTGGACGACATTTGAGCAGAGCTTTATGGGCTCTGGTAAAGAGTAATGTGCTATATAGAGCCATTTTGCAAGCAAAACAATATCATACGGCAAAAGGATTACTACAAATGGAGGCATCAGTTCCATGTCTGTTTTTCCTTACTGGATAACCATAGGAAATGACATTTAAGTTCAACAGGATTTAATTAAGTTGGCAAATACAGCAGCGTTACGCATAATGTTGACCTTACACAATCATTGTATCGTTGTAAACAGCACTGCATGTCTAACATATCACTGTGATTTCATGACGATAACGCATTTCAAATTTAAAGAGCCTCTTTTGGCACTGGCAATGCTCAGTCTGATCATCTCGGCAAAAAGAAACACACTTGAAAATACATAAACAAAAATCTGATTGGAGGTCTCCAGGCGTCATTGGGCCAATAAGCTTATATTTTTTCAAGGAAAACTGTTATTTTAACAATTCTGGACACAATGTGACAGCTAGCCTTTCAACTGCTTAAAGAATTGAATTAAAACTGGACTCACAATTCTGACAAGATTGTACAATTGTGACAGTTAGTTTTGAAATATCTATTTAGTCAGCAACAATGTCCATAAACAACTCCTGAAACATCTGCTGTTGCTGTTTATCTAGAAAAGTTTTCCATTTGGAGAGCTGGAATGAGAGCTCTGTAATGTCTGACCATGTGAAATGTTCACACCAAATTACATCTGTCATACAAGGGAATATCCTTTTTTCCATGTTATTGTCTAAATCATAATCGTGAATAAATGTAATATCATGGAATATTGTGAATGTTGAGCTCTATGGTCCCATATGACAACAGCACAGAAACATTGTTATAACTGTCCTTACAATACTGTATGCCAGAGTGACCGCCTTGTGTTTTCTTCTGTCTGAACCTCCACAGACAAATCACTCACCTGTGTCTCAAACACACATAAGGTCGGTCAGGACAGTCTGTTCCAGCCACCATCACAGCTGAGACAACAACATGCAGGCCTACATCTTACAACCGCCACCACCCCTAGTCATGGGCGCACACACATGCATGCTCTTTCACACACACACGCACACACACACACACACACAACACACACAGGCGTGCATACATAGTGCAATCATTAGTGTTTGGCCAAATCAAAATGTTCTGTTAATCTCTGATTTCCTGAGAGCTAAATGGCATAAGAGAAGCCGCCATTTGAAGATCCAAATCCTAATTAAACATTGCTCTTGTTAAATCAGACCATGATTAAGAAAATTACAATTCTGAGAAACAAGAGTAATAAAGCAGTGCATTCTTGTCTCAGTTGTTTACTTTTTGCTTTAGTGGTCTCCATAAGCCTTGATTAGATTTGGTTTATATGAAGTGGATTTTGCTCTGAAGACCAAAACCACCCCTTGCTGTGGGAGTTCTTTGAAGGAAAGGTCGGTGGCCATGTTGCTCAAATCTCTGGTTGGATGCCACCCCAGATCTCATTAAGTCAAAGGGACATCAAGGACATGCATTGCAATGACTTGGGGATCTATGTACTGTATGTACCGAATAATATCATAAGCTGAGCCACAGTATAGGCATAGACAGTCAATGGAACTAAACATGTCAGTATTGCATGTTGCAAAGCTATGACATTGCCTCAAATATTCATTATCAACAAACACATTTACTGGGTACCAAAGCAATTTTTGACAATTGCTGATGTAATAAAGGGAAGATAAAATACATGTGACCAATTGCTTATGAGTGTAGGTGTTTCAAAAGACAAAATGGTATAGAAATTAATTAGTTTTGTTAAGCTTTGACATATTAAAAACATCCAAAAAGGGTTTAGTTTTGCAAATGACAAACACTGGTCATAGAAACAGCCTGAAAGCAATGATTTACTAACACATGTGACTACAGTCAGTGGTTGTTCCTTTGAAATCAAGTTTCAGTTCATTAAAATCAATTTGATAGATGATGAACAAAAGATAGCTGTTGCTCCATGCAAAAGCTACGATTAAGCGAATGATCTAACTATCAAAATAAACGGTCTCATACATAAGGAGTACGTTTCGACACGATAAATCAAGTCATGATTTGACACGACAAATCAAATGTTCATATTTCAACACATACCTACATAAAATTATACAATCTGGTGCACAAATTGTCCACAAATTCAAACATACTAAGTCTAGCTGGTTCTCTAATCTTTAGCCTACATTATTAAGTGAGAAACAGGCAGAAAACAGTTGAACAAAATGTTCCTGTTCCACTGATCCGGTCTCTGATTCTCATGGTGGTCATACTGGTGCAGTTTCTTTAGCCCACTGTAAACTGACTGATTCCTCTGACCAGCCGGGTGGCCTGGTCTCTTTCCACTCAGAGGGCTCCTGCCAACTGGTGACTGACGGGGGAGTCGGTGTAGATGAGCAGCTGAGGCAGTTTAGCTTAGCCGCCCCAGAGAGTACAAGGCAATGCATGCTAGCGTGATTAACCGTGAGCCACAACAGACAGCTCTGTCCGGCAGCTGGCTGTGTCCTTCAGACGATAGCGATGTAGCTGGGGCTGAGAGTTGCAGGAGGGAGGCCAAGCTTTGACAACAAGCCTCACTGGGCTCTGAGCATCGCACTGAGCAAGAGAGAACTGCTGAAATGTGGGAGCAGTACTCCCCAGACAGCACCACATGAAGGTATCTTAAAACTTTACTCAAGAAAGTAGCCTAAGTGGTCTCTAAGCTGGGAAGTGAGACATCAGCAGAAGAGAGCTGGAGGACCCGCTGTGAGGAGTGAAACGCTGAAGGGAAATAGGTAGATGGGGCTCCCTAAAGACAAAGCACTCCATCTCAGAAGTGCACTGAAACATTAGCCTCTCTTTATGTGTTTCCAGTCTGCCAGATGTACGAGATAGGGCCCCCAGTTCAGATTTGCTCCATCTCCCATGTCCCAACTCAGATGTTTAACATATTCAATGCATCAGAGTTAGGGCCTGGAAATTTATGTCTCACTACGTATCTTTAGATGCAAAACAATCCCATTGGCAATAATTTATGGTTGTCATACAGAGATCAGTGGTTTCCCCTATGTTTTTCCCAGCAGCAGCGGTGGGGGGGTTGCACGCTGACATCAATCTCCACAAATGCTGGATGCGTTAAATGCTACAAAGATGTTTGTAATGCATAACAAATGGTCAAAAACATCCTCCCTGTACACCAGCCTCTCTTATCATCCTTCCCTGATACCAACATAAGTCCTGCCCTTTAATGAACAATTCTTTCAAACAACATATTGCCTCCCAGACCTCCTCCCATAATAAAACCAATATGTATTACATAAATGCAACATGTATTCCATGTGCATTATATTAGTGTGCTTGATTGGGGATTAAACAGTACAAAATACAGTTTTGCTGGATTTAGCAAGCAGTGTCCTATGATTTCACATAATATTTTTGAATCTACACACTCTCCTGTGTACTTCATACAATGCATTCACTTGGACCCAGTACATCCTCAGTAAGGCCAAAATAATTACTTGTTTATTACAGTCGGGGGTAGGAAAATACAGTGAGGTTAGATTTATAACACAATCCCTTTTCAAAGTTAATGAGCAGCAGCAATAATTTCATATATGCTTCTTTTCATTTTAGATATGTTCTCTACATTAATTTAATTAGCTCTAACCATTTCTCAATGTGCTTCACCTCATAATATTCTAATTCTAATACCCTTATAAAAATAACATTTGTAATTGTAATTCTGTTTTGTTTATATTTTTCCCATGTAGTTATAGAATACATACATACCCATAGCATTTCACTGCAGACTTATATTTGGAAGGCAAAATAAAAATATCGGAAGTCATATTGTTTTTACTAAATCTCTAATAAGATCTGCATGACACAAATCTATTGTAATCGATTGTAGCTATGGAGTTGACAGTTAGCTAGCTAGCTAACTTCTTACATTTGTGTGTCTCTAAGATGATGTCTACCTGCATTATATCTATGGGACAGGTACTTAATGACAGTTCCACACAGACATGCGCATGCACTGAAACAGCCTGTTACATATCTCCAATTTCACTGGCTAGCTTGATACTCCAAAAGTCAGGTGCAGGATGTTGTTGCTTGGCTGTGATGTTTGTGCGATGTTAAACGGCACACAGGTCAAAAAAAGTATTCTTAGAAATATTCTGTTTTTCTTAATTTTAGCAGGGCCGGAGCACCACTCTAATTACAATAAGAGGGAATCAGTGGAGATCCTCTCACTCTGAAAATGCCTCAAGGACAAATTGAGTTGGCAGTAGGAACCACAGTGAAATGTCAAAGTCATGTTTCAATGTGAAATTAACAAGTGAAATATCTCCCATGCTGGCCATACCAACTTGCTAAGTGCTTCTTTAGGAGTTCTCTATAAACACATCTTGTCATGGCATAGAGAGCTCAAGAGGCTGCAGCCTTTTTTCAAACCCAGGTCCGGGTACCAGTCCACTACTGCGGACCAATACATGTCGATCGACATCAAAGCCCTCAAGAGGAAATGCTACTGATGCAATACAACTTAGTTCATGGAACCATAGTTCAGTGAGTAACCTATGACTGATTAACAGAGTGCTTTTTAGTTTAATCTAACAAATGTCTTCAGACTTCAAATAATTCATAAGAGTTAGCAAAATAGCTTAACTTAAAGGTAAGGCTTGCAGGAACACATTTGTCTTTGTCTATAACACTGCCAAGCCAGTCATGACATATTCAGTAGCAAAATTGCAATTTAATGCATGTCAAAAGCAGGGCATGTCTTTTCGACATACTCAATTATTACATGACGATACATTAACTTCCCAGTAGCATTCTGATGCATTGCAGTCAATAGAAAACATGAAAGTCCATCAAATTTGAAATTAAAAAACATGAGCAAAAAGACACCTTGTAACCCGATGGTTGCTGCTGTGCATGCCACTGACTCCACCTCCTGACTGTTAAGAGGTTAATAGGAGGAACTCTATAAAACCAGCGTATCCTCAAAGAGAACACCCATTAATCCAAGTTTAATTTTACAACTATATAATCCACTGAGCTCCTGGTGCCTTGAGCCCCAAATCCATTAACGTCAGTGAGGCCTGTGGGCACGGTGACCTTTTCAAGAAAGTTTTCACATCAAAGCTGAGGCCAGCATTTACCAGCATCCCACTTCCGGAATGCCGGACCATAAAAAAGCGTACTTAGAAGGGATTAAAAAGGCCAATTCCACCCATCAGATTTGGAGGAGGTGGAGTAGGAGTAGAGAAAGGCTGAATTAGCGAATGGTGTGTTTCTGGGCCGTGGCAATGTGGTGCTCCTTGAGGCAGCCTAATGCTGCGGTCCGTGTCTGGCACAGGGACAAGTTTCCCTGACTCACAGCCACTGACAATATGTTAGATGGAACTGAGCTATCATGCAATTATACAATTATCAAGGTTCCTCCTCCCACTCATTTCCATGACATACCCTTATGTAGACATTTGATATGCTTTTGCAAAGCACTTATTACTGTCATGCTCCTTACAGGGAAGGCGAGAAGTCCTGATTGTTCAGCTTGTCTTTCAAATTCTCCAATAGGGTTTTCTAGTTGGAGAAGTGACTGTCTCATAAGTGCCTCCATTCATCGACAACAGATACAAATAGATTTCATGAGCCAACGGACAAAGGAATTCAATCAACTGTACTAAACATGTTTAGGCAATGATCCCTTACACAAATCTGTTGTTTCCAATGAGAGTTGGAGCTCCATTGCCTTAAGGGAGAATGCTCAAAACGATTCCAAACACAGCAGCTAGCAGTAACCCCAGGAAGGCCTCATTCCAATATAAAACTCCCTCTTCATGCATTTGTCAGATTTTAATGTGCCATGAGGATATGACCACATTTTTGCAAATTAAGGAAATGTAATTGCACTGTAGCTGACCATACGGTAAATGTAAGCAGTATTTCTTTGTCCAATATATATTTGGTTATGTTATGAAATCTTAATTCACACCAGAACAGAAGTTCCATTTAATATTTCATGTACAATATGTTAAAATCGAGGCCAGGAGATCATTGGATATTCCCGATCTAAATAGCAAGGCGATCTCCAGAAGGACTCCCATGTTACTAACCTCATTCCAGACCCCTCCAAGATGAGCGCTGATTATACAAAACATATCAAGGGGAAATTAAAGAATACCTGGTCAGTGGCAATTTCAATGTCACTTTTAAATGCTGCCTGAAAAGGACTTTATGGTCATGAATAATTTTATTTTGCCACTTATAGTTCATTCCTATTAATTACATAGCCTAACACACCATAAAACATGTCTAGTTCAAAACAAAGGGCCAACAGAGGCTATTCATCCTGCACATACTGAAATATTTGGAATTGGAATTAATTGGACAGTCACTTCAAATTAGGCTGATGTAAATAGGTCTAAAGGACAATTAGTTGTTTTTACATCTAACAATTGCCGTAGGTCCTGACCGCTGTTCTGAGTGACCAATCTCTAAGGACTGCAGTATGACCGGATGACCACACTAATGACCGCCTAATCAAAGTCTGGGGCAACTCATCTGCCCTCCCTGAATAACAAAGAGAAGTGGCTGGGTTTTATTGTCCCAGCATGGGAAAGGGGGAGCTCTTGCTTGATGGATAGCGCCCAACTGGGCTGAGAGAGGTTGATGTAGTAGCCGATTCCTGCTATTCACACTCAACTGCTCATCTTCCGCTGGCAGTCCTGTATGTGTTCACAGACACATAACAGGGGCCTTTTAATCAGACATTGATTCATAACAAGTTAGGTTTCAACAGCTCCACTGAAAACTATAAACAGACTTACAACATTGTTAGTGAAAATAGTAAACATGGATAGATTCCTAGTGACCTCAGGGAGGAAGCTCCTTTAAGGCTCTGTGACTGACTGTTGTTCAGTGATCCCCAGTCAGCAAGCATGTGTTCAGGTTAAGGTCCAGCAGTTACATTCCTCATACAGACCTGAACTGTCATCCAGGGGTCGTCCCACTAGCAAAGATTAAGGTGCAAACGGCACCAATTCCTATACAAAGAACTACCTTAGATTTAAATTCAAATTGCACTACATAGCGAATAGGGTACCATTTGGGACACGTAGGATGTGGTGTGTTAGGGTGAGGTGTAATGTGGAAAGGAAACTTGGTAGCCAGTTTCTAGGCAAGCCAAAACCAGTTCACTGGTTCCCAGTGTCTACTATTATATTATCAGGGGCAAGTTGCAGCCTGATCTAAATAATGTCCATAAAAAAGAGCAAATTGACTGAAATGCATGACAGCCCCAGCACATGGCAGGACACACATCACAAGATATGTAACTATTCCTGTACAACTATACAATAGGTATTATGTTACTGACTGCTTGTATAGCAAGCAAGCCAGGACTTGACACCATCCCATTAGTCATCTGTGTCTTAACAAAAAGATATATCCTAGTATGTTTTGTAGAGGTATGTTTTTGTAAATGGATTGGTAAAACTCAGTGACCGAGTGGTAATGAAAGATCCAACAGGTTAGAAGAACAACAACTGCATCCTGTTAGGAATTTCACACAAACAGTAGTGTGAAATAGTATACCAGTCCAGGGTCAATCTGAGCCCAATAAGAAGGCCTTCTTGAGGGAAAGGAGCTGTTCCAAAATCATTTATTACACAAGGCCTGTATTTCCAAAGTAGCTTAACAACCATTTACATGGTGGTATAGACTGTTGTATGGGGAACCTACTGGCAATAACTGTTTGTGTGTGTGTGTGTGTGTGTGTGTGTGTGTGTGTGTGTGTGTGTGTGTGTGTGTGTGTGGGGTGGGGGTTAAAGCTGATACCGTGAGAGCACCAAGCAAATTACTCACCAAAGAAATATGGTCCACCACAGTGACACCAGCTTATGACCATATATGTTCAAACTATTGCACTTGCCCACTACAAATGTTGACTCAGATTATGAAAATGTTTGGGAGAAGCAAAAAAGGAGCAATATTTGTGTGCTTTCTTCTTAACACCAACTGCATATTTCAGAACTTCTGTTGTCAAACTCTGTGTATGCATAACATTATAAACACCTCTGTTTGATACCCACGAAAACTATAATGACTCACTGAAAACAAATCATTTAAATTGTCATTACGCCTCGAAAATAAAGTAGACAGGTTGAGGCAGATTTTTGTTTGAAATGAGCGAGCCAAAGGGCAACAGGTGGTTTGCCAATGGTCAAAGTGACCCTGCGGCGGTAATAGCAGCCAGTCAGATATCCACGTACCTGACTCCTTCTTGCTCCCCTTCCCTCCGTCTCTGCTCTTCTTCAGCACTGCCTTGAACATGGTCCGATTCTTGGGATCCGCTCACTCTGTCCCTGCAAAAGCCCAGCCATTTTACTCACAGATCAGAACAGGCCTAGTGGATGAATGGATGATCAAGCATAAAGAAACTTTACACAGGGATGACAACGCATCCTCCATTTCATACACTCTTCCCCTGACACTCCTTCGGGGTTTTTCCCACAGCGTTCCCAATCCGACAGGTCATCTCTAGAGGGACGGCTGTGGAAAGAATGCTCTAATATTTAAACAGATCGGACATGGTCTGCTATCTTGTTATGTAGGAAAACAATCTGTCAGATTCTTCACATTCCTTGTGTAATTGATGCTATGCGGCTGAACTTGGGCCTTCTCGCTCACTTTTCACATTCATTCAGGTTGGATATGTTTAAAGACTTCAGAATCTGAAGCATGAGGCCATAAGCCTACGCTGTTAAAATCATTTAGGTAAAAGGGTTTTGGTGAGTTACATTTGGTTTGTTGTGATTATTTTAGGTATAACTTGTATCACTACATCCCCAGGGTTACTGGTAGCTGTTTATTTAGCACCTGATGCAGAGTACAAAGCAGGCTCAAATTGGAGGCCAAACTATCAGCAACTCTGTTTTTGTCAACACCTCATGAAGGGTTTTCCTTTTGTCTACACTCCCTGGTAGCTAAAAACACTGTGCTGAATTTGGCACTCTACTTATAGAACCAGCACATTTTTCACCACTGAGTTGGGGAACGGACACCCTGCCAAATATTGCTGCCGTTTTGCATGTGAAGCAACCAGTATGCAAGTCCTCAATGAGGTCGGACCTGTGGGCTGGAGCTGTGGAGAAACAAAAATGATTGTTTTTCATCAACAGGGTTAGGTCTTCCGAGACGCATCATATCCAAGCCGGTGCACTGGCACGTTTGGCTGACTGATGGGGAGGCAGAATGAAAGATGGAGGGAGGGATGATTCCCAAGACAGTTACTTTGCAGAATCAATACAAAACAGCGCTTTTAACTATAATGAGCTTTAACCCTTTTCTGTTTTTTTCATATCCAAATGCATTGACGGCCCTGTCTCATGCAATGACTCCCAACAGATTCAGGGGAGTTGGAATCTTTCTTCCTTAGCACACAGAGCCATTCTCCTGTTTCCGAATGAACTCGTCCAAATCACGCGTGTCAACGCATACGAGGGCGCGCTCATTCACCTGCCAACCACAGGCAGCTTTAAAGGCACCTGAGTCACAGTTGCTAGTGCAGAAAGGAAATCCCTGCTAGTGCAGAAAGGAAATCCCTGCTAGTGCAGGGGTGTCCTAACTGCTCCACGGAGGGCTGTGTGTCTGCAGGTTTTCGCTCTCGCCTGGTACCTGATTGACTAACTAGGTTACTAATTGGTACGTTTCTACCTTCACCTGGTTGTTTAGGTGTGAACTGGGAACCAATCCCTCCGTGGAATGGTTTGGACACCCCTGACTTAGTACTACAAAAGAGCACATTACACAGCTGCACCTGACAGGTATAATAAGACTGTTAAATATTTAGTCAGGCCACAACAGGTATTAACTGTTAAAAAATATAGATATTTGTAATTTTCCAGATAATCTTATCCAGAGGGATTAATGGGCGCAATTACTAGGGATGTATCCCAGTAATTCACAGATACACAGTGGGGAAAACAAGTATTTGATACACTGCTGATTTTGTAGGTTTTCCTACTTAGCATGTAGCGTGTAGAGGTCTGTAATTTTTACCACAGGTACACTTCAACTGTGAGAGACGGAATCTAAAATCCGGAAAATCACACTGTATGATTTTTAAATAATTAATTTGCATTTTATTGCATGACATTAGTATTTGAATTCCGGCTATCTGAAACCTGAAGGATCTATGATAAGAATTACAGACCTCTACATACTTTGTAAGTAGGAAAACCTGCAAAATCAGCAGTGTATCAAATACTTGTTCTCCCCACTGTATATCTGTCCTCGGTTAAAAAATGAGTTGCATTGTTCCAATGTTTGGTTACCAAGAATTGGTTACTAAGAACAGAACCACAGGTTGCCATTGTAACTGCAACCCAAATTATCCAACAGTCCGTAGTATACTTACAAATACCCACAATAAGGCTTGTATGCATGCTGTGTCTTGCTTCTTTGTGCAAGACAAAACGCTATTTCATGATGGTCATAAGATTACATAGTTTTCTCTTTCTGGCTAATTTCCTATGACCAACTTGCCTAAACCAGAGTTTACAAGATGATGATTATAAACCTTTTCATACAAAACACATGATTGTATGACTATGAACTATGATTATCTCATTATCTTTATTATTTGTATAGACCAGTCTTGGAGTGGTGTGCTCTTTTCACTCAAAAAGAGTGAAATGGCATGTTCTGCAAAGTTCATACTGGAAGTAATATATCAGTAACAGAGAAACATTTCATTCATCTCATTTAAGGAAATATTCTCCCATGCCGGGCTTCGATAAATCAGTATTTCAACTCTCCTCTTTTCGGTACACTACTGCAGTCCGGCAGCCACTGCTGCACGCGGTTGAATAAAATGAGGCTTTATTAAGTCCAGCTATTAAACTAAAATACTTTGCAAACAGCTGTGGCAGATTTAATGTATATGCTCTAAAATCAGCCTGCATACTCATACTTCAGTTTTTGGAGAAAAACAAACCAATGAAACACTTGCACTATTGTAGAGCCCAGTTTCATCATGAACCATCCGGCAGCCGGATGAGGGCATAACCACTACGTTTGCATGAAGGAAGAAAGTTATCTATCTTGCACTCTAAATCTGACACAAAAAAAATATATTGTTATGGTGCTATCTTCATTCTCCTTGTCCAAAAATGTATGTTTTACTTGTCCTCGTCATGCAGGCAAGAGTTAATACTGAGCTTGGTATCTCAATGCAGTCCCTACAGTCAACTCAAAAATGATTGCCACCCTTCATGAAATTGAGCAGAAATTAAGACAAAAAAGACGACACAAACAATGAGTCATATTTCAGGCACAAACATAAGCCATATACTGTTATTTGGACAACATTTTTCTAACAAACAACATTTTGATATGCTGTAAAATATTACAACATTGATTGTGGTCCCAAAAACATTTCTGTATGGAATCTGATTTATGTTTGGGGGTAATTATGCCATCAATGTTTACAAGAGCCCATGGACCACTGTTGGCAAAACAGCCCCAAAACAAAAATGATCTACCACAATGTATTACTGTGGGTCTTCTCTGTCTCCCTCACCATGCATAGGGGCAATATACTAAAAACTAAAAAGTAAAGAATTTCATAAGAGATGCCACTTATTTGAAATACACTTGAGGGGAGCCAATAATTTTGAACTGTATATTTTGCAGAAAAACTATCAGACTTCTTGATAAAATGCTTTGTGCTTGAAAATCATTGCCTTGAAACTAGTTATTATTGTGTTCTTTTTGTTGTTTATTTTTTGCATTCACATCTAGCAATTTCATAAAGGGTGCCAATACTCCTACAGCTAATTGTCCCTAGCAGCCATCAATCCTGCATACGAATATAATGTATACACTCTGGTAATATGGGTGGCCTGCATACTGACGCATTAATTTTGCATGCTGCCATGTCCCAGGCTGATATCTTTGAAAGGTTGCTATGTTGAGACGGAAACAATAGGCAAACTGTAAAATGAGCAAATCTTGTGTTCCAAGGTAATCATTGATAAATTATCCAATGGATAATGAAAATTTGAAGCGCACTACTTGTTTCAATTTGCTCCATGGTAATGCCGGTAAATGTAACTAACTGCATATAGCTGGTTGTCAGGGGAAACTAAAAGTGGCAGCTCTGAAAAATAGAAGATGCGTATGATTGCTTGGTAACAAAAAAATTATACTTTAACCAAAAGGAGGCAAATAAATTGCGCATCATCTCTTAGCTAAAAAAAAAATATCTACACATTGAACATTTAATTTGGTACAAATAGGCAAGATATGGTGACCTAATGACCTAAATCAATGTCCAGCATCACGGCAGTCATAAGCATGAGAAACATCCCAGAATTCCAAGGCGAATGTATCACAAATGGAATCTTGTATAAACTTTTGTCAAAAGAAGTAAATGGAATAAGGTCCCATTTGGGAGGCAAAACAATCTCCACCTCCCATGCACACATTTCAAGTCACGTTCAGACTAACAAAACAGCTTGCGACATGTAACGAGACATGAGAAAACATATACCGCGGAAATACTTTAGGGACATCACTTCATTAACCTGCCCAGAGGAGTAAGACAGCCAACTGAAAATGATTAAGCTGGCCTAGATTAATTTCAGTTAGAAAAACAAAGCATGCATCCACAAAATATCCTTATCATATGACCAAACCCTTATTTTGAAATGTAGGTAGTGGCACATGGGAGAACATCAGTGAACCTTTAACACAATATTTGCCAAAATTTGTGCTTTGATGACAAAGCCCATATTTCAAAGAATGATAGAGATAGAGATAAAAAGAAAAGAGAGGGGATGTTCATCCCTTTCCGGTACAATCCACTCAGTGTCATGGTATGTCCTCTGCAATTTAGAGCAATTGTTAACCTGTGACATTTCAATCCCCCTTTCACAAGACAGGAAGACCACTACTAATGTTATTACAATAGAGATGGATTACAGCTTCAGTCAGGGGATTCATCACAAAGGACTACAGTCATTCTGATGCATTGCAGCACTTTGTGCAGAGTCACACATTTTCAGACGGTTCTATTTCCATGTCTACGTGCTCACTGTTCACAGAAAACACTTCCTCTAGGCCAATGTTTCTGGTGCATTACTTGTGTTCAACCTGTAAACAGAAAGGGTAACTTTAAGATGCATTCTAATTCCCCAGTAACTTAATCATACAGAAGATTTCCTCACAAAAAACAAAACAGCAAGACTACAGCACAACAGTAATAAGAGTGGCCTCCTCTCCCATTTTGCGTTGCTTGATTCAGAGTAGAAGTTATTGCCTGTGGAAAACCACTATGGAGGATGCCTGCCCATCAGAAAGAGAACCCTCCCTTTTCCAAACTCCAGGTCTGCTGTTGCTGTGTGGGAGCTTGCTGCTCATCTCCGTAGGAACGATAAACAAGCCTTGGGTTAACTGAAAGGAAATGAGGAATGCCTTCCTGACATTGTAAGGGACAAAACAACAGACTCCTGACTAATAACTTTTACGGCCACACAGTGTTCACCCCGTGTTGAAATAATACTTTGTTTCAGTCATCACTCATTAATGACAACTGCCACATCTTTGGCCCATGTAACCTGTAGACATGTAGGCAGTTGTTCCATAATAATATGCTTCCTAGACAATTTGACTGAGAAAGTGGTATGAAGGTACATAAGATTAGGAAATAAGGTGCTGGCAGAAGGCTATTCATGAACACTGCAGTGGTGTGACAATTTCAACACTAATGTTGGTTGACTAGTTAGCATTAACAACGAGTCCTTTGGGAAAACCAATTCTGTGGTTCCCCTAGTCAGTCTGGGGGGTGCGGAAGGTAATTCCACCTATAGGTATTAGTAGCTATAGGTCGAATAACCTTATGCACCCGGCAGGCTGACTAGGGGAACCACAGCATTGGTTTTCCCTAACAGACTCTTTGATTATACACCGTGGCAGGAATGTACTAAATGTGAAGTGTGAGTTTGAGTGTTAGCTAACATTATGTACATTGTAAGTATGAAGACGCATGTTTGTGTGCGCCTGTATGTGTGTATGTTTGTGTGTATATATGTGAGTAGAGTCTATTTTGTGTGTCTGCGTGATCAATACTTAAGAGCTAAAAGAGGGATTCAAGTGGAATGCCCAGCAGCCATTGGCTAATGATTTGGAAGTCTTGTTTAACAGTCTTGGGACTTCGGGATAGAAGCTGTAGGGTAACTGTCGGTTAGACTTGAGTCACTGCTTGCTCACTCTCTTTCCTAAGCAACAGGCACACATAAGGTAAGCATTTGTAATCAGTTTCTTTTGTACCTGGCTGACCTAAGCTATAGAAATATATACAATATATACATACAATATAATATATACAATTTGCTAACAGGTGCATTGTAAAATTAGGTTATTTTCATCAATACTCAAATTGAGATTGCTCATGCAGATGGTGGTTGAATAGATTTAGCCTCGCTCTATTGTTATGATGATGCAATTGTGCAATAGCAGGCTATTCTCCCAGAGACAATCCAATTTTGTCTAATGAACATTACTTTTTTCCTTTCACTAATCCCACCTACTCAGTGGACACGGCCAGCATTCACAACCGGACCAGCACTCGGGTGAAACATGTGTTTACAAATCACTGGATCCCAAACATCCCTTTGTAATGTGGTCCAGTTCTGAGCCAGGTGGACACTAACACTAACTGATTAGAGGGGAGAGACACTCCTACTCCGAGATGCTAACATTTGCTCTAAGCTCGACTGCCACGATGGATTTACACTAAAGGGCAGACTGGGCTTAAAGGAAGCAGCAAGAGTTAGGATATAGGCTAGGCTATATTCCCCGTCTTTAGATCTTCCAGTGACATCTGATCCGTAGGAGTTAATGAAATCCTTGTGTGCCACTTACGAGATCTAAAGGATAAAATCAACATCAAAAGCCGATTAGCTTTAGGGTGGAAAATCATGGTGACCTTTAAGAAATACGTCAGAAGAGAACATAGGCCCAACATGCATGCAACATACAAGAGGGCTAGGCACCAAGATGGATCCAACCCACAGTTCAATATGCACATTGCCACCAATCAAGCCAAAACTATTATTATTATGACCTTCAGTCAGAGTCCCTTAAAACGCCTCTTTAATGGAGAATCACTTTTGAAGATCCCGTGTGGCTGTCTGGCCTTTGAATGGAGGAACAGACACTCAATACTCACATCGGTTTCATATTCAGCACAAAGCAAACACCCTTTACAGAGCTGCAGCCACTGCTGTCTATGGCAGATTCCCAGGGACCACCACTCAGAGGTACCCAGGTGGCACTGGGAATTCACACAGACTCGGATGTAGGCCTTTAGACATACAGCCTACACATGCTCTGAATGTTTAAAGCATCAGTCCTAGACCTGGTTGTAAAGAGGTGCTGGGCATGCCTAAGCCATGCTGGCACTGACATTACATCACTGGAAACAATGTGCAGACAGGACTGCTTTACCAGCTGTTATTATAGCCTAACTACATCACTCATATAATCTCAGTCTGAGAGAACCCTTTGGTGTAGCCGCAACGTCTCCTACGGAACGACCTACTATTATGCAATCCTACCGCCAAATAAAAAAGGAGCATTTCAGCGCCCCCAAAAATGTCATACCAGATGGGTTTGAGCTATCATGTTATAGCCTTTTCACTGTCGCCCTGTTGCCCCTTTTCACGGATGCCCTGAATGGAGTTCATCACCTGCCAGTCGAGGAGGAAAGGCAAGTCTCACCAGAACAATGGCAAAAGCAGACATGTGCTTAATAGGGCCAACTATAAGACGGTCATCCGAGGAGCTGGACTAGGCTATATATAGAACGGAAGTGGGATTGTTTTACTGATTGCCTTCGGGGACCGATGCCACAGACATGCAGGCCTGGTTGAGTGTGGAGCTGCTTTGTTCTCTGTGCAATGTCAGACAATGAAGAGGGGCACTTCCCTGGCAGCCTGGAGGCAGTTCTTATTTACTACTCTCCTGGAAATGGTCATCGCCTTTTCATCCACTGATTCTACATGAATGATTCCTCTAAATTTGCCCAGCTGTTGTCATAGCGACAGTCAGAATTCACACCAGACAGGCTCTGACCTGTCTTCTGAGAAAATGGACACATTGCCAATAACAGTTTGTCAGATATTTAGCCCTATATTCAAATTTAATATAGATAAAGGCAAACAAACCTCTGCAGCATATGTTTCGGCAGGTTAATGATGATGTCTGTTATATTATGGTCCATTCATAGAGACATAAGGTACATAAGGCTGTGGTTAAATCAAAGGCTGAGTTAAACCCAAAGAGAACAACACAGTCTTTAGTCGTGAAGAGGAAGTGAATGGGAATGTATAGAAGAATGGGCGGCAAACAGAGCATCAGTCCTAGGCATAGTGAACAATGCGTGCTCTTCACAAAGTTGTTATGAAAGAAGGAAATTACAATGGGCAATTTATTATTGCATAAACAGCCCACCAGTCAAATGACACCCTTATTCCTTATGACCTTCAATTCACCCATTTTACACCAACATTTTTTGCAGCGTTTCTTAATGACAGAAATCCAAAAAGAATATTTGGCAACAAAGCCAATACATTTATTTCCACCAACTAAATTAGTCTTGATTGCGGTAAAGTTCTGTATAAAGTTTGGAATAAAAATCTTTATTTTTTTTACCTGAAAGATAATTCTCAGAGCTAACCGATGACGTACAACAACTTACATCAATGGATCAACATTTTATGCAAAGTGAGATACGCTAAGTATACCTTACTTTTTTGCATAGAAAAAATACTTTTCTAGGCAGGAGCAATTGCGGTTAACAATATTGCTCAGGGACAGAATGACAGGTTTTCACACTTTCTCACCTATCGTATTAGAATCTGCAATTTTATTTTTACTGGCTCAACGCTTTTGACCACTTATCCTGCCATCCCAAGGTTGTAGCAAAATGGAAAGTAGGAATCTACCATATAGGATTCTGAAAGATGTATGTAGCATGTTAACTAATTCACTTCCATTTTCTTGCAAGTATCTGCATAGCTAAGCTCACTACCATATAGCTGGCAAGCTAATGTTAAAGAAGTAACTTGATTAATCGTTTCAGCTCAACAATATAAATATACCTTATGTAAGAAACATTTTATCTCTACCATTAATGCTTGATAGGGAATCATAAAAAATTGCTACATATTTAAAATGGCAACATAAACAAGCGGTCTGATATACCACAGCGATCAGCCAATCAGCTTTCACTTATTTCAGCTCACTTGTTGACCTATCTCACCTCGGTTGAGGACACAACATTGCATTCACATTACCATGATATATAGTTACACAGACCATTAACAGATGAGCATTTTTGGTATTGGCTTGATATATGGAGGGGGGCCTTTGTCTCCTAACCCGACCAAACAAATTCTCTCCCAGTCAAAGGTAACAATGACCAAACAATTAGCAAATATTATCATTATTGTCCTGTTTTTACAGTTAACAGGGTAAACTGAGGGTGCATTTGCAATAACGCACAAGGGTTGTGGTCAATAGACAATATACCACATCGGATTATTCTGGATGCACGTGGCTAGTTTGTCATATTATGGCAAGTTAATGTTGTGTCAACGTCACTGGCCCTAGATTGAACACAGGCTACAGTAACCATGATAGAATGCATCTATCTTATAGTCACGTGACTGGTGGGGCAATGGGAGGATTTAGGCTACAACTGTTATAACACAAATAGTTTAACCGTGGGAGTTCCTGTTTGGAGCCTCTCATTTACACTCGTTTACCTGGGTAATAAACATACTTGGAGGGCTATGTTCTTATGCTTTCAAGATGCTGGGAATATAGCCTGACACTCTCTGGGATTAAATTATTATTCACCTTAACTTTAGGGCTAAAATGAGGTCAATGAGGTTTAAAGCAGTGACTACAAATTAACCAATGTGTATGTCCCACCGATCTAATCTGCTCATAGTCGAGTTGTACAATACCATTCAGAAGTTCAGTTTAAGAAAAACACATTCTGTCCATTAAAACAACCTCAAATTGATCAATAATACATTGTAGAATTTGTTAATGTTGGAAATGACTGTTAAAATAGAAATCGGCAAATTTTCTATGCAATTTCACCTATAATCAGCAACCATCAGTCCTGTGTTCCAATAGCACATTGTGTTTGCTTATCCAAGCTTATCATTTTAAAAGGCTAATTGATCATTAGAAAACCTTTTTACAATTATGTTAGCACAGCTGAAAACTGTTGATTAGTACTGATTAAAGACACAATAAAACTGACCTTCTGTAGACTAGTTCAGTATCTTCAGCATCAGTTTTTGTAGGTTCAATGACAGGCTCGAAATTTCCAGAAACAAAGATCTTTCGTCTGAAACTCGTCAGCCTATTTCTGAGAAATTAAGGCTTAGGCCGCAGTGCAAGAAACTTGTTTAATATGTTCTAAGCTTCCCAACAGTACTGAAGAGTTGAGACATGTTTTTAAAGGCCACTATTACTCACAATTTCCAGTTGTACCTGGGGCTGTGGAAACTGAGTCCACCTGACATATATCTATTCTTTAGACACTGCTCATCCCACTTTACCCAATACCCCTTACCTCTTTAGTTATAGCAATGTTTCCCTAGACAAAAACAAACATAATATTACAGCCTCCATAGCACAATTATTTCCACATGAAAGATTCCCCTCTCGCTGCCTCAAATATTAGCAATGAGCACATGAAGACCTAGTTCACGAACCATGGAGCCTTCTCAGAATACAGGTGAGTAAAAAAGAGAGAAATTAGCCTTATTTAACAATAATTTACATCATGTTTCGATTTACATCATCTGGAACAAAGTGGAGTGTTACATGGGGAAATGTGGGACCATTGAACACCTGACAGGCTGCAGTGTTCTGGATAAGTTGCAGGGGTTTGATGTCACTACCACAACCAGTCCATTCCTGTCATGGGTCCAGAAAGAAGCCTTATTTTAACCAAACGCAGGAATCAGTGGTATACACAATGAATTGCTCTGCACACTGCAAAACTCATGGACAGAGGACTACCTCGGAAGGTAGAGGATAGTGAGATGTTTGCAAGTTCATTTGCAACACCATTTCCAAAAAAGTTGGGACGCTGCGTAAAATACAATTAAAAACAGAATGCAATGCAGAATGCAATGACGTGCAAGTCATTTCTTCCTGTATTTAATTGAAAATGGTACAAAGACAACATATCAAACGTTGTAACTGAGAAATTGGTTTTGGAAAAATACATGCCCATTTTTAATTGGATACCAACAACACGCTTCAAAAAAGTTGGGACGGCCATATTTACCACTGTGTTGCATCACCTCTTTTGTATATGGCCAATATACCATGGCTAAGAGCGGTTCTTCAGGTTTCAAACAAACCTGATTTATAAGAGACCGTGTGCCATAGCAGTGACATTAGGGCTGAGTGAATGTCTGGATTTACAAATTGTCCCAAACACCTGACCAAAGATCGTCAACCAGTGATGTCATCATCTTTTTCTTTTATTGATTAATATGCTCTTTATGGAGGGAGGGATAAATTGCCAGAAATGTATTAACACATTCGTTTTCTTTTTTCTTTTTATCCGCAAACAGAATAAATATTGAATGGAGGATAATGCACTCCCATCACCCAACCCTACGTCAAATATATTTTCGCTGCAAAAGGGATTGTGATATATTCCTAGGATACCAATGCTTGAGAGTTGTTCTTTGGCATGACATGTTGCAGTATAAAGTAAAAACCATTTCTGTTGATTTCTGCTTGCGCTGAACATCAGGAAAACTTCTAGGAAAAAACACTGTCCTACTTCTATGAAATCATAAAAACCTGGAGAGCACCACTAATGCCTTAGGATTCTAACACTTTTCTCTGAATTGACAACCTAGACTTTGCATATGAATACCAACAGTAGCCATATTTTTGGGAGAGTTTGGGGTTTCCTGCTACACTATTTGATCAGGGTCAAACATTAACTGGCAAGGTTTAAAGTCTACAGGCTTTCTCTTGAAAACACACAGCATCCTCATCGGTTTCAGTTCATGTGCCACTCGTGCGGGGATTCCTAGGTCGGTAAGACACATTTTTACAAAGGAGAGTGGATTGGGAAGAACCTCAGAATGTCAGTACTGGCATCACGGGGACTATGAGTAGTTCCCTTTGTTTAAAACAGATGTGCAACCCTACTAAATCACTCCTGGGTTTTGGCTGATGAACATTCCACAGGTGTTCAGTCTGAGCCTAGAAAATTCACAGATAAAACTTCATGGTCACTCATTAAAAGAGCAGCAGAAGTTCATTATTAGACTTCCATACACTGAAAAATAATAAAGGCCTATGCCACTGAGACGAAAACACAAAAATATCTCAGGGGAGATGGTGGACTAGGTAGAGGTAGACACAACTGTTGTGAAAGGTTATAGAGGAATGCATGTTTGAACACATGTCTCACTAAAAAGCACTGCATTTGACATCAGTTTCCATGATCACCTTGAACCCTTGTTTTAACTGTGAGGGACCCTCTCAAGAATCAGTTGACTCTGATAGTGACAATCTGAGAGTAGACTCAGCTCCACAGTCATAACAACACAGCTATCTAGCCCTTCCCTCCTCTCTGGGACTCTAAATACTTAACAAAAATGTTAATCAATAACAGCTGTTTCACTGGGGTACAGTTAAAACACCAATTTTGCTGCACTCACAAATAGGTTGGGCGTCTCATTCAGATGTAGGACTAGAATTTAATTACACCAGGTTTGAAAAGACTTCAAAATATTGCACATTTCACTCTTCACAGAAATGTCAGACCTGATTTTCAGGAATATATACTAGACTTTCAAAAACATATCAAACATCAATTACAATTCCAGTAATAAACATATTAATTCACATCTCTTGATGCAGCCAGCATCATGTTCTCCAGCATCAACTTGGTTCAATTTCCGATCCTACATCTGTGCGTTCGCATTTTCATAAAAGAATATCATGTCAGTTTGATGGAACGCCTCATTGAATTGAATGTGTTTAGCTTGCAAGAATAAAGCCTCTGGCAAATCCAAATAACTGCAGTTTATAAACAGCATGTTTTAAGAGAGCTAATTAAGTCACTCTGACATTTTCCCAAGGTAGTACAGTAGCTTTGTTAGCTCGCCAAATTCTCTGTTCTCTCTGCCCAAATAGCTCATGTTCAGAAACGAAAACCTACACTGATATACAAAGGCAACTCAATATGCTTCTGTCATTCTATAACATTTTAATGTATGCCTAGAGGGAAGTAGTGCAAATAAATGGTTGGGTTAAGAGTTAAGGAGAGCATTTAGTTACAAACTGATTTGAACCCTTGAGATAGCTCCCCTAATACAATTACACAATGTCTCACAACCGAGCTATAGGTTACATACTAGTAAATGTAATAGCCTGCGTACAATTTGATTAACCCCTGGTAGCTGAACCAGCAGATCCCAGCATCATGATGGCCTTTGATAAAATCCTAACAACTAAAGGACACTTATTACTGTAGACAAATAATATAATGCATATAATGCAGTTAACGTTAATAATAAAAAACACATCAGGACTTTCGACATGAAAGGATTTCTTTTGCCCCATCAAATGCCACAGTGTACTTTCTAGTAATTACATCAAAGGGATGGCAATGAGCAGCACACAACAGTTCATACAAGACCCTGCTTTGTCTGAGGTCTGAGCATGGAGGCCAAAGCAACAGCCTCTGTTATTAAACCATCCCTTCACCACAGGACCCTCAAACCAGAGAAACAGCCATGACACAATAAAAACGTCCCCATTGTCATCCATGTATGAATCAAACAAATGACCCCTTTGCAAACAAAAGACAAAGGCATGGCGCGGGATTGCACATTATCAATTAGTGTTTTTAAACACCCCACACCACCCAAATTCAAGTCTGTGGAGGTGGACGGATGTCTTCCTGACACATTGATTATTGGTGTCAACCCACATCTTTACACAGGCACATGCACAAAACGATTAGCGGAGAATCATTCCAATATCACACCATTTCATTTTACAAACCAAATGAAACGGAGAGCCTTGTAAACACTCGGTGCAAACTTTCTAGTTGCTTCCATGCAACAATGGTACTTAGCTAAATTCTAATCTTCAAGGCACTAGACATTCATAATCGCTTTATTAGTGATCACGTAATGTGATGGGGTTACGGGGTATGTAGTGCAAAAACATTTGGACACTGATTTAAAGCGCCCTTAATGCTATCACACCAAGATCAGTGGCTCCGTTGACTCTGACATTCTTTTCTTGGTGCCAGAACACCACCTGTTAATGGCCAACAGTCCAAGGCATGAGAACCAGGGTCACCAAAAAAAATATTTCTAAGAGTAAAAACTACATTTATATCTATAGACTTACCTTTTCTCTTAACAGAGATTATGCAGTGACAGAGTATGCAATAAAACTATGGTCAGATAGGCTGCAAACTAAAGGCATTTTGACTTAGCCCATCACACAGTCAGTGAGAATATTGCTAGGCTAATTGATTTGTCTGCCTCTGTTGATCCTAATGGAAACTGACATTCCAGCATGAAGACGTTTTCTGTAAGAAATACAGTAGGCCTCATTTTTTTTAAAGCACCAGAGGTCTACATGTGTTCCAAAAGGCAGCAATGTCTAATGTAAACACTTCACCCGACATGACTCAAACCCATGTGGGTGACCAAGTTTAAAGCATACGGGTTGGGTCTGGATTTCAAAACTACCACACCTAATCTAAGAACACTGTTCAAGTGTTCAAAAATTACCACATTACTATGTAATAAACATCTCAGAACCGAAAGAACAGGAGAAGACATTGCATTACAGCACAGGTTAAAGAACAAAAGTATAATAGGTTACATCTCAATATTAAATGTTGTTTCAGAGTAATAAAACGAATAGACATAGCCTACTTTTTGATTTACAGAGGGGTAACATCAATACACTTAAGTATGATAGTAGGTGTACAGGAAGTATGAAAAGTAGGCTCAAGTGTATGGTTGTGTACCACCCTGAACAAATAATTTCTGTACTACTTAAGTTACTGGGGAAATGTTGTAATGGTTGTAACTATGCCCTGTTACTATACTACAGATAACGTGGTAGTAGTATCAAATACAACTGTTTGTTTTTAGTCTTGTAGTGATGCATTGCAGACATTTCACAAGCACACCAGCCAGCAGCACACTCTCCGTCAGTCTTCCATTTGCATCAAATGAGGCTTTAATCATTTAACTAATTTAATTTAAAAACTGGTTCTGTGCTGATGGTCGAGGGAAAACGGTGCAAAACTAAAGCTTTAGACATGTTTTAGTTACGAATGGTCTCCACTGTAAACCAATTTGCATTTTTGGTAAGACTTGACAGCATGACTAGAAACTCGAGCTGTCAAGGAGCTCACTTTATTTAAAAGCAGAGCAACGATTGTTTAAAGTACCTTTTATAGTACTTTAACTTTAAATGAGGCCATTATGTTTTCAACAACAAACGGGCCTTCACGTCCATTTAACAAAAACATTTAAAGAACAACTTCATGTTTATTTTTTCATTGTCAACTCACAACGCTTCCTCTGAGACTGAGACATGTTTCAACATAATTCTCCGTGTTAGCTCTTTCACCAGACACTACGAAAAAGCCGAAACGCCACTCTGTATACATTTCTAACATATTTTTACCATAAAACGAACTAAACCCTGTCCAATATGTTCTTGATATAACACTAAAAACAAACACACAAAACTTTCACGTGAAATGTTTACCTGATATATGTCATGGATATCCCAGTAGAAAGTTTTCCAACAGCTTATCTCCACATGAATCCCTTGATGGACCAAAGGTACTGTTGGAGCTCCTCCCTCTCTAAACTTGCAACTCCATGAGGTCATTTAGAACTGGTTGGGTGCGTAAACGCGCATCAACAGCATTGGACTGGTAACCAAGCAATTTAGGCTCCCATGTGAAGCACATGCATGCCTCATGTGCATTGTCTTTTTTTTCTTTTAACTAACCTATGCTAGTGGGGTACGCTGATGATAGGGAAAAACTAGAAAGCCACTTGTTATTGTAGTCATGTAACACGTATCCATATATGACGTGTGAACTTTTTGATATGGTATAAGTTTATTATTACGAACGAAGAGATCAGTTCGGTACTCAGAGTAAGGTTTTAATAACGTAGTCACTAAAATATGCGTTTTGCTTTCTAGTCAGGTCTATGGCGACACCGTGAGGCTCAAATGGCTAATGACATTCAAAGACAACTTAATAGACCGAGATCCGAAGTGTTAACATTGGTATTAAAATATTAAATCAACTTAAATAACTATTCAAAGATAAATAAGACGAGACGGTCGAACCGTTTCTGCTTAAAATCGTGGCACATGTCATCCATCCACGACATACTCCCCACAGTACATCAAAAATTATAAAGCCCTTTTTAGCACCCTGAAACCCCAAAGAGCAAACAGCAGGAAATGATCCACAGAGGCTAGTAAAAACTCTTGAATGATTGTATTAATGGCAAATTTTTCATTAATAAAATAAGCATTACATTTACATTTAAAAATACATCCATCCATTGTTTAATAACAAATAAACATAAATAACCATTTAACATTTCAAATTGGGAGATATTTCATTTCATATGTATCATGTCTCAAATAGATAAGTTGATACAGCCCAATTTGGTATGTACCAAACATTGGTAGATATAGTGTGCATGCTTTTCCACACAAGATCAAGACTCCTCACTCAACAGCAATAACAGTTGCCTCAAGTTTTATTTGTCCTCCCAGCTCACCCCACCCTTCAAGAAATAAGTTAGACATGAACGCAGTCTCTCTCATTCCTGCATTGTAGTATTGCACATACCCAGTGCTTCAGTGAGCCAGTTACATTTAACCAGAGAGAGATGGCTCTTTGTATAAAAATAACCCCAAAAACGATGAAAAACATGCAAATCTCCAATAATGAAGGTAAAAAAGTTGTCTAGAACAGTTAAGAGTGTGAAATGCACACTGAACAGCTTATATTTTAACTGTCCTATTATTAAATTGTCTGCATTTTTTCTAACTGACCTCAACCCACAAAAGAAAACACATTGAACACAGATACCACTCCCCCCATTATTTATTGATTTTGCAGTGCAAAAAAACAATCATTAGTCAATATATTTTTTACCCCATCAGCAAATATTTGTGGTTTGACCTTAAATTAAGGAGCCAGGTTGATGCCTGCTTTCACCCATGCAATTCGGTTCACTATATTCACTAAAAAGCGACAATAAAAAAAGCCTTTCGCAAACAACCATCATTGGACGAACATAACTTTGGCAACCAATTTCCACAGTGCGGCAAAAACATGGGGCCCTTGAATGCAGCTCAGCTTCCACTCATGGACATCTACTGCAACATCTGCCCACAACAATACCTGCCGAACCAACAGTTAAGGACACACAGGACAAAGCCGTCACACCCGCAGCAAATCGACATTAAACTCCCCCTACCCCCCCAATAAATTCCTGCTTGGGCCCTAAAATATTCCCAGCATTAGGCTCACAGCCGATGTCATAAGGGCAACCAAGCCTGTCAGGTGGCAACAAACTGGCAGTTATTGGCAATGCTACCTACCGGTTTGCCACTCGGCAGGCCACCTATAGGTTTCTAAATTCCTCCGCTAGATATTCAGTGAGGCCTTAGAAATACATACACAGATGGCACCAAAGGCTTGGATGAACAGTGTGAGCAGAATCACAAATCAAGCTGTAGGTCTGCATGGTATTACTTCAGTGCAGTTATATCCTCATACAGTTGGCAAAAAGCACAATGTAGGACACAAAGCAGACATACTTCTACAGAACTTTGATAAATAGTGTTCCTGCTAAATACAAGGACCTCCATTAATATGTAAAATGAGTGTCAGTAAAAAAAATCTGAGATACTGCCACTCATTTCTGTTGAACGACAAAGGTTATTCACCTCAATTACTATTATCAAGATGTCAGGCATAAAAGTGCGGCTTAATAAATCAATGACATCTCGGCTGTAAAAAGCACTATAACAAGTAACAATTTACATTTTTTTGGAGTATCAAAAATATTCCCAAACCTATACAAAATCATCATATTAACAAATTATTTACTCTGGTAAAGCAGCCAAATGGCCTTCTTGGACTGAGAGAATGTTTATTTTCAGCTGACGGTCATGATATATGCACAGGTATCCAGCCATGATTTCTGTGAATCATAGAAGGAACAAAGCAAATGCCTTCACAATCTCACTCACCATCTGCTGGTAAGCTGGCAAAGGCGGTCGGCTATTGAAAAGGTTTTATAGTGCTGGCCACCATTTTTCAAATCAACTCATATCCCAGTGCGCTCCAACAGCCTTTGTCACTAGTATTGACAGCCGTTCTCAAAACCCCAGAAGGAAACAAAACGTGAAATAAGCATGTGAACTTGACTTTCAATGCACCTGACCAAAATTGTGGTTTTAAATCCTAGCACAGGACAATAAGTACTCCCAGATACAGTCGCAAATATGTACGGAGTTCCTCTTCAGATCTTATGATAATCCTATAAGAATAGTTCTGAAACCACTTCACGGGGAACCAGAACCATTCAATGCATTTGATGTATAAACAGAAAGCACACCTGGGGCAAATTACTGCAAACAAAACTGAATCTTTTGGCAGAATGAAAATACAAGCGACACCTTACGCGAATCCCTCGATCTCAAGGGATTCAAAATTGCAAACCATCTTGGGGTTCCATAGGAGCAGTTTGAGAACTGCTGTTATATCCCTACAAATGCAAAACATGTACTTCCTCCCAAAAATTTACTGAGTTCAGACATCTGTTAAAAGTTAGAAAACAAAACCAGGGCCACTGCTTACCACAAGGCACATTTCACTTCGTATTACTAGAGTATAGTAAAAGGATGAAAACGGTTTTACAGTATGGGGAAGACTCCGGTGACTATCAAAAATCGGACAAACTTCATAACTAAGACCAACAAACCTAGAAAAAAAAAAAGTGTACTGCAAAAAGGGTGCCGTGTAAGGGAAAGAAAAATACAATTCATTGAGAAAGCACTTGTCGCCACCCTGAGGTCTTGACAAAAATGGCAATGCAAAAATCTTAAGTATTTCAAGATGCTATGTAGAAGTGCATGCAAATTACTAAAGCTACATGTTGATCCGGAAATAACCCACCAAAGACCATAGTTTCTAATGCCATGCATTTCCTTTATTTAAGCTGTAAACAAATACCAAGTCTTTCACTACAAAAACAATACTGAAAACCACTGCCATCAAATTTATACCTGCTTTTGCAACATACATATTCTAGAAATGTCCACCATGTGCACTTTTAGTTCACTTGGAGTCTGCTTAATAAAAGGCACAGTAAATGCTGGTTTGAAGTAAGCAGAATTTCACCTCCCCCGCAGTGCGCTCTTTTCACCTTTAAGTAGCAAAGTCACATATAGGTAACAATTCAAAGAAAGTGAATTGATCCATGAATTCAGAAAGTTAGCTAAACATTTAAGTATCTGCAGAAACTCATGCCCTTCCAGTCATGTAACCAACACTCAAGGGTCTTTTGCAGGTAACTGACGACTCCCCTCCGGCAACTTAAAGCAGCTTCAGAACTTTTTTGGTTGTTGGATGGAGAAGCTGGACTTGAAAGCTGGTGAATGTGGCTTCTCCATTGCAGGTCTGAGTCTGCTGTGCTTCACACTCACTGGAGTCTCTGGAAAATCATGCCCCAACTGAAACAAATCAAACACAGCTGATCTGAATCATGCAGACTACAAAGTTGAAACGCATGCATAAGAGCAAAGGTAATTTTATTTATAAACCAAATGGATATACAGTGACCAAATTGAAACACTTGGGATAATATATAAAAGTATGGAGTTATTTCGCAATTTCTATGCATGCGCCCTATACTGAACTTTATTCACAATTCTCCAGAATTAACCAAAATAGTCACCATTGTTCAGTACATTGTGCACTCCCCCTTGGGAGTATAGGTAAACACAAGTTTTCAGTGGGTTTTCCAGAGATTTTTTCCAAAATGTTGAGGAGTCATTTCTTTGTTAATATCATTGTGTAAATTGCGAATGTCCAAAAACTCCACACCTTTGAAATGTCAGTTGAGGATATACAAGTCATACATTTGTATAAACCACAAGCTTGAAACATTCATGGATGGTGACGTGTGTTGCGAAATAGAGGACCAGGATGTTCACACCCAGTGTGGTGCCAAGTGAATGGTCAGTGAAGGAAAGTTAAATGTTTGCAAGAGATTAGTTGAATTTGCATGAGGTTATTAAAGTCTTTGTGAATTACCCACTTAGAGACTCCTGACAGGTGCGAACGTCTCAGGCTAACATCTGCTAGGGCAAATGGGCCCACGCCCAAGACAATAAGAAGCAAAACAGACCCATAAAAGATCCAGCCAAATATAAGCTTTTTTTTTTTCAGCCTTTGCAACCAAAGATGCAAAACATTTCTCAAATCAACTGTTCCATTTTTCTGGGACCCACTGCCTGATATGAAAGTCAACAATGTCACCAACCCAATTGAAAGTTCTATCTTTCGCCTTTGTAAAGGATGAAAGATCTAAATTAATGTTTTTCCACTTATTTTTATACCTCAGTGACACAGGAAGCCATGGAAGAACACATGATGTACAATAAAGCACATTTACACATTCTTAGATTTACTTTAAGCTTAAGGGATGCCAATAATTTGGACACAAACTACTGACAAAACACTGGTAAAAATAAAATAAGCGTCGAGGAATTGCACTAATAGGTTCACCTTTTGTCTTTAAACAGAAATTGTGTTCATCTAAGGTTGACAATAATTGGAAGTGACTAAATATCAAATGCTTGATTTAATTAAGATTATTTTGAAGGTAAATATCCTTACCTTGTCAAGTGTTCCTGACAACAAGATACTGATCTGCTGCATTCTGCTGGAGGTAGCTGCAGATCTAAAAGAGCATTTCAAGTTTATCAAGTGGAAATTGCAGTTCAGAGTTTACCCACATTTTTATTAAATACAGTAATTAAATTAAATTATGTGGTCTATGGCAAGAGGTGAAACTTGCAGGTAAAACACAGTTTTATCAGGTGTGTATGTTACAGCAAAAATAAAAACGTGCCCCCCTTTGGATCCCAAGGACCAGGATTAAGAAACACGGACTCACAGTAAATATGGTTATTATGAAGCTTAATGTTGTTTGTTTTCTGTTGCAAAGCCTTTTGCTTGCATGCATTAAAGCATAAACACAGTAAAGAAGTTGATGGAACTTAAAACACTGGAAATGTTATGGACTTGCATGTGTGGAAGTTGCATTGGGAAGGACGATTGCATAAGTCCTCATTGACCCAATTAGCAAATGCATACAGTATATTTCTCACCATGTTGAGGTAAAACAGCAACAATCCACTGCCTTACAACAAGAAGACTGAAACCACTGATTTCTATATGCTAGCTTCGCTACTAGCTTAAATGATAGGTTGCATATAGATATCAATTCAAAACCTGCTATTCTAAAGGTTATAAAATCAAACTTATAACAAGATGTCTGGCCAACGCGCGCACACGCACACAACTCTTTACAGCATCTATAGCACTCTGTCCTGTTAACATGAGGACAATGTGCTGTACCTGGATTTGGGAACCTTGTGTTCCCTCTCTGGGTTCACATGGTGGGTTGTATGACTCTCCTCATAACTCTTCTTGACCACTCGTTTCCCCCCGGCCTTCACTGTAGAACCAGAGTGGAATCATTAAAATGAGGTGAAAACGATTTTACCAAACAAATCCTTTGCCAAACCAGCTGAAATACAATTTGAAAAATTACAATATTCACCAGGAAGGAGAGTTAAACAATCATGAGTTACTATAAGACAAACCCCAAAGAGTAATAGTATAGGTCCTATAGTATATGGATTTCAAGTCACTAGACTTGGGTGTCCAAAAAAAAAAAAAAAAAGTCATACATTTAAGCTCATGAAACCATATGTTGTTTTTCTATTTTGAGTACACAAGGAGTTGGGAGTGTCAGTGCTCAAGGAGGAAGTTGGAAAGCCATTTAAAATAGGCACTTAAAAGCTCAGCATTGTCGCCACATTCAAGTTTCCATAGCCGCTTGCAGGTTTAGGCCAAAGTACCACATCCTGTCAAAGCAGAGCTCAAATATTTTAGAGTACTTTACCCAGCCATAAGTATCAACAGTGTCAGAAGTGTGCTGATCAGGTCCCCATATAGTACATGAAAATATTCAATCTTATTAATGTTACTCTAAACTACAGAAAGGAAAACAGATCCATAAATCAATCACTGCCAGTGCAAGACAATGCAGAGGACCTGACTTTTTTGGGGCACCTTCAAGTCTCAACATAAGTTTTTCTTCAAAACCTCGGAGTAAGCGAAGGGCTGAAACATCGTTTTAATACTTTCATAACTATGTAATTCAGCGCCAGTACACCAGGTGGGTAATTACCAAACTGTTAAATTAAAATTAAACATCTAAGTTGCCCAATCCTGCCGTAGCAAAGAAACTGACACGAAAGAAGGCATTAAAAAAATACCGTTAATCATTGTGAATAGATGATAACGAATTAAACGAATTCATTTTGATAAAAATGTATATGGAGGGAATACATTCACTATAAAGTAAAGCAGAACTTTTGTCTTGACCAGCCCATCCCTTGAGCGCAGCTTTGAGCATAACAAGCTACGCTATTTGCAAAGTCCTGCTACGCATTACCGACAACGTTTTTACTACAGACACCGTTTCCGAATGGAAAACATCATACGAACTACAGAAATGATTTTTTTCCCACATGCATTCGATTTTTTAAACATATTTGTTTACGACCTACGCAACTGATGTTTGAGAATGCGCATTGTAGAAACACTACTGATGTCTGAACGAGAGAAACAAAAGAAACGTGGTATGTACACACACAAAACGCAGTTATGGTAGACTATATAGAAATGCACTAAATGTACATCACACGATGGCAACGGGCCAAAAACAACAACCAACCCATTACATTGAGGATATTTTGACGAATATATATTTTTTTATTAATTAATACATCACCAATACCTGCTGGTGGATGGCCAGCTTTCAACTCAGGAGTCTCTTTCATTCCGGATTTAGATAGTTGCACCATTCTGAACTTCTGAACAACACTAGCAGAACCACAAAGTAGCTCAACATGCACTCTGTTGTTTTTATATCGCTGAAAGGATAATGACGTAGCAGATGTAGGAAGCAAGCATCAGCGGCATGCACACATCGGCTGCAGCACATTTATTCCAGTTAAATTAACCAGACATTAGGAGTGAGAACGTATTTAATTGTCTATACTGTAATAGACTGGCTCATTTGTGTTCAATTAAGTACGTTAATTACCTTATTCTACCTACCTTAACTATTGCCTAGTTCAAAACAACCTCTGACCACGCCCCTCTTCTTTGTTTGCAGATCTAAACAAAGCACGATAGTAGTAAGCAATGGTGTGTTGTGTTAATGCATTGCTTATCCAAGTCTGTAAAGATCTGAACAATACGAATGATTTCGGTTTCCTTGATTAAATCATATTAAATGGATCTATTTGAAACATGCTTGATATGTAATACATTGTTTTAAATACTAAGAAAACAATGAATCCATGCAAAAGCAATGCCTGCATGATGAGTCTTGTGTATGCAATACAACATTCAAAATGATAATCTGAAAACAGCTGTAGTCTGGCAAATTAAATCAGATCATAACGTCTGGTCATTCTATTGTGTTTTCTATGTCCCGAATGTCACCCAAATTCCTACTGCTGACTTGGGCTTTTGGGCAAAGCTTTTTTGTTCTACTGAGAGGCTGTATGCGTGCAAAGATGGAGCAGATGAGGAAGAGAAGTTTTAGAGCTGTTCACAGACCAAACATTAATATTTATTATGTTGGTTGGTGTGCATAGAAAATGGCAGTGATATGTCCCATGAAAGGTCCAGGACAAGAAATGGAAAAATAAAGAGAATATCTGCAAAGTCACCAAAATGTCAGCAATTACACAATTCATTTAAAAAACAAAAGTGAACTTTTATTATCTTTGCATGTTTGTGTGATGGTTATCTTTACCTCCTCTTTAGTTATTCATATTTGTATAGATCTATAATATAGATTTGACATGGCACAAGTCTTTACCAGTGCTGATGAGCGTAAACCAGATGGCATTTTTTCTGTATTTACAATAAAATGAAGGAAATGTACAAGACTCAATGGCATACACAATCTCAACATTAAGAACAAATACAATTTGATCCCTCTGTACAAACTAACATCATTAGATTACTATTTTTTTTTTTTTACTGATATGAGTTCATGATCCATTTTGGCCTACGAACATACACATACGCATTCCCCATCTGACTCTTTACCGCAAAACCTGTCTTTCACATAACCCACACCTTCACCATGCTACCCCAGCTATGGGTTTCCAAAAGAAAAACTAACATCTAGACAGAGCAAGACACTGCTCACAAAAATGTCCAGTGCCACCCTCTCCCAACACACCCACAGCATGATTTCCTGTCTTCTTTAAAAGAAAAAAAATCACATTCCTTGACTTCATTCTTTCTTTGGCCAACATTCCATTTTTCCCTCTGCTATCAGCCATCGCCTCCACCCCACTCTCAGATTCACTTTTTAAAAACAAACACACAGGTAAAAGTTCATGGAACAGTTCATCTGTTGGGTTCCAAGATGCAGTCCCTATACCCAGGAGTCTGGCGACCCAGGGTACTGGTCCGCCCTGTAGGAAGGCCTCCTTGTGGTGGAGTAAAAGTCCACATAGTTCGTGCAGGATTTCAGTCCGTGGCCATGAGAGCTGTAGTCGGCCGTGGGGGGGAAAGTGACCACGTCGTCGATGTAGGGATCCTCGTACCCGTGAGGGGACTGCAGGTACATTCTGTAGGTGTCATAGTTCCGCCTGCTGGGCTCCTCAGTGTAGTAGACCTGCTGCCGTGGAGATGAGACAAGCAAAATGGAATCAGATCTGTCCGTGTGGAATACAGTTAAGTGTCAGTTCCATGGAAAACAATGGAGAAAGGTCTACTTGAAATTTGAGTACAGACTTAGGATGTTAGACCCTCAGCCCATTACAGAATAGGCGGAATCTTTGACCAAGAAACCACCTCTTTGCATTGGCTGGGTTGTTCTAAATTGTATTGCCCTGATATAGGAGCTTTTTTCCTGTTTCGTGTGCAAGAGTGGCTAGGTATGAAATCAATATGTCCATTTCTTTTTGCCTATACGTACTCCATGTGAGACCTCGGCGCGTGGGGTTGGCCATTTTGCTAAAGGGCAGATCAACAGATTTTCCACCATGCTGGCTTATGGGTTTTGTAGTAGTGGCCTTGGGGTTAGGCGCCCTCTGCACATTAGGCTACCTGCATTGTGGGGAGAGTGAAGGGGAGACGTAGGGCGTAGAGCTCCCTCTTCTCCTGACTTGTCTGACTGAACGCACAGAGACATGTCCACACTGTGACAGGTGCCTGAGACGCGCCCACTGCTGCCCGGGCCCTCCTGATCACAGCAGTCACATTCACTCTAGCTCCCACAATGGCTGACGGGCTGGATGTCTTCCAGCTCTTGCATTCATCCACGATGGAATACGTGTCAGTCTCCTTCCATTAGCGTAGCAATGCGAAAACACAGTCTGCACGGGCCAAGTTCACAGTTCGGCACAGTACAGCGGAGACGGATGGTCGACCAGAAGGGACTGATTTATAGTCTGTTGTATTTACCTGTGCTCTTCTGGGGTCTTCTCTTGTTGGCGAAGTGTAGGACCCAATATAATACGGCGAGGGCTTTCCTGACCCTGGAAAAGAGGTAACACAACATTATGGTACATTAACTTCACTTTGACGTAACATGAATAGTTGTTTAACCTACGGTGTGTCAAAAACCCCTCCCCACACACCCCGAGGCGAGTTCTCTTTTCAGACAGTTACGCTGCACGGAACAGGCTAACAGCCAATCAGGTTGGGCCTTATGGTTTGAGGGGCGGTATTAACCTTGGCATGTTCTGGAGCTAGTGGAATCCTGAAATACGTGTCCCACCACGCCCGTTCCCAGCGTGCTTGGTTTTTATGGCTGGCCCGGTAAGTATGGCTGGGTAGTCAGGGAGGGAGACAGGCAGCTAGGCATGGAATGTGGATGAGGCTGACTCTTCCACAGCTTTGTATGCTGTGCCCTCTCAGAGGCCCAATCTGGCAGCAGCATATCTGGGTGCCCTTCATAGTCTACGTCCCGAAGAGCAACCTACTATTCCAAAGTTCTGGACAAAAGTACTGAACTACATAGGGACTAGGGTGTACTTTGGAAAGTAGCCCAACTCTTCCTTAGGGCAACAAACAATGGCTTCTTTGTTGAGGCTGGCCAGCCGAGTGGCTCAAAATGCATGGAAGCCAGCTACTATACCGCTATGCAGACCCACTTAAACGCAACAAAGAGGCTCAAGGGTATGTTTGAACTTACCCGATTGTCTGACATGCTTCAAGGCTCCAAATAAGGTTGATATGGAAGAGGGAGGTATGATGGTGGAGATAGGGGAGAGTTGGTGGAGAGGGGAACTGGAATGTGATTCATGGGAGTGGTGAGGGGAATCAAATGGATTAAGGTCTACAAAGAGGCAGAAAAGGCCCGAGGGAACACTTTGATCGCTGTCTGGTTTGTATGGCTGATATGTTTTTAATAAGAATTCCAGTGTTTCATTGGATATACTGTGCTTTTCTGTACACTCTTATAAACTGTGGTATATGAGACTGTGTAATAGGGGTATGACATAAATATGTGTACTGCTCTAATTACATTGGTAACCACTTTATAACAGCAGTAAGGCTACTTGGGGGTTTATGGTGTATGGCCAATATACTTAGGGCCGCATCCATGCATTCCTTTGTGCCTAAGAACAGCCCCTAGCACTGGTATTTTGCCCAGTACACACACCTTTGTAACTGATTGCTTAAAGGTGCTACACATGGGATATGTCCTACATGTGGAAGACAGGTGAAATACTAGAACATTGTGTTCCTTAAACAAATCTCCCCTTGCACACTTCCTGGAGACTTCCTGGTTTCATCCGTTTTTTTAAAACAGTAAACAACATTTTTTTTGCTATTGAAAATGTTTTGGCAATTTAGAAGATAAAATGATTCCCTAAAATATTTAGTTAAAGCTCACTCACGTTATCATAAATAGAATAACAGTGTGTCGGTTTAAAGCCAACAGGAGTAATCGATATCCTAAAATTACAGCCAGTCACAACATTGGCAAGCACTATATCACAGAAATCTTCTGAAACTACAGTGGAAAAATTATACAGAAATACCATGTGTGTTACCTTTAATTGTAAAGTTATTGTATGATCATGATACTGTATGCTAACCACTTACCTGTATATTGATATTTGTGTACATTGTTGTCCCCTTGGTTGTTATAAAATTGCATAGTTGACTGTGTCCTCTGATAATCAGAAGGATTTTCTTTAATTCCTAGCATTGCAGGAGACGAGGTCACGCTACCAGCTGTGGAGAGACCAAAATGGAGATCAAAATGACAATGTTGAATGGAAACGACTTTGTGTCCTAACGAAGGGCTGCATCCTAAATGGCGTCCTGGTTCACATGAAGCGAAGTGGGCCCTAGGGAACATCCCCAAAGTGAATGACTATCATGCTGACCTGACTGGTTGACTGGTGACATCTGGATGGTGCTGGTAGGGAGGGTGGGCTGAGACTTAAATCGGTCCCGCTCTAGAGTGGACACCGGCGTGATGAAGTGGTTTTGGTTCCATCCGTCCTGAACACCGGCAGAAAAAAGACCACACAATCCCAGAATTGTGAATTTTGTTGCTATCAATTGGGAATCCTAAAGCCCAAGTCTGTCTGTCAGCGTACCTTCTTATAGATGGCCCTTAGGTCTCGGTACTGCCACAATGTGTTAAGGTCCTGAGCGGCAGCCTTCACCACCTTCATGGAGTACCTTCAAAGACAGAGACACATAACCATACATTCACCACAACAATTATTCTACTCTTTGCTGGCTGTGGGATGCTTTGGGCAATGCATACACAGTGGTTTAAAATAGCTCTCTTTCCATTCTGAGGTGTAACCTCTGCATAGATGAGCATAGAGCAATTTTCAAGTTGTCCAAGATCTGGTTGAAAGGGAAAACAATCTGTACGGCAATACATTTCCTGATTTCACACGATAACAAATACAGAATGATGCATGGGATGTGAATGTGCACGTGTTAGTAATATTACCCTGTAAACTACTAATAACACTTTGTTGTAGCTATGAATAAATGGTCACTGATATTAGCAAGCATTGGGCTTTACCTGACATTTCTCTACTAGTGTAATGGATATACTTTCTCGAGCTGGAGTCAATCATTTTGTGTTAATCTCCCTGGTCCCTACTTTTGTTCTCAATGTGCATCCCAAATAGAACACTGTTCCCAATCTAATGCACTCTTTTTGGCCTCCTATAAGCCTGGTCCAAATGTAGCATATAAATGTAACCCCACATGGTACTCGCCCTATTCCTTATATAGTGCATTACTTTGGACTAGAATGGGCTCTGGCTAAAAGTAATGAAATATGAAGGGAATAGGATGCCATTTATAGGCATAGCCTCGCTCTGATCTCCCTCACCTCTCTCCCTTGCCCTTGGTGATGTTGACCAGCTTCTCGATGCCGCCTGTGTCAGCAAGTGCCTTGGCGTTCTCCATGTTCTTGCTGGTGACCTCATGCAGGGTGCAGCAGATGGCCGCCACCGTTTCGTCAGATAGCTGGGTGGTGTTCCCCCCAGGAAGACGATTCACCAGGTCCCTCATTGCATACTTCCCTGGGGAGGGACACAATGTATCAACAATGGATTTCCTGATGTCTATTATTTTGAGGCTTCAAAAAACACACTTTGGGTTACTCATCCTTACCTGAATCTAGGCCTACATCAACTTCTATTTGAATTATTTTTACTGCAAGTAAATGAACTAAAGCTTTAATTACAACTAGAATTCTGCAACCAGAGACTGAAATAAAAAACAGAGAGAGACAGAGACTACAGAGAGGAAGACATTCATTAGGTAACCTATAAGTCATGTCTTTGACCGGGACATGTACGTTCTGCATGGCGGATAGTATTTGTTCAGCTTGAATTGCGCTGCCCCAGCCGACCACGTGCCTTCCCTATAGGACATAGAGCCCCCAAGGGTTTAGACCCAAGGACCCTGTTCTGAAATCACTCGTTCTCCCATTAGTTGTCCATCACAACAAGCCCCCTCCAGAGTTCCTCTCCACACAGCCCCTTCTCCCGTTGGCTCCCCCCTTGCCAGACTCCAGTTTGTGGTTCAGCCTTTCCCTTTCTGGAACCCAATAACTCTTAATTATTGGCACACAGCCTGTCTATGAAAATCCATTTTCCCAGAAAATGGGTGCGATTTCACAAAAAGCGAGGACCGGAGTAGGAAATGAAGTGGGCATTTAACCGGCAGTTAGATTACTCTGCATTAGCATGGCTCCTCATTTCCGACCACCTATTTTACACCCTCACCTCCCTGTACATGCAAACCCATATCATGTTTGTCTCCCATCTGTCTACTCTTGATAAACACACATGGCCGACTGGAGGATTGGCTCCAGCCTGACAGTCGGGGCACCGAATCAACCAACCAGGCTAACTACAACCGCTATGCAGTCAGGCATCAGTGGGCTTCACAGATCGTGTGGTTAGCGGGTGTGTTAGACGCTTATCCAGGTGTCCTCACCTATGAGCTCTTTGTTCCGGACGTCCAGGGCCATGTTCCTCAGTGCGGTGGCCACGGAGCAGACCACCCTGTCGTTGTCCATCCTCAGCAGCTCCACCAGGATGGGCAGACCCTTCTCTTTACGCACCGCCGCGCGGATGTATGCTGCAAACTGACGCAAATCAGGGAAACCGGACAGATTACCATCAAAACGGGAATTAGAACATCAGTGGTTTAAGCTCCGTTGAATGCAACTCATAATTGGGACATTTGTTTTCCAGTTAGGACACAAACGACATAACTGACACAACTTAAGCGACATTTGTTCAAAAGCGTTCGTACGAAAGAGTTCCTCTATCAATGGGATTTGCACCGTCGACCCGTAGGAGTCAAACCGGGTGTGTCGTGTGCTGATAAGGTGCCTTTTGGAAGGCAGTGTGTCCTGAATGCACCTTCCAGTTCCCAGCAGACAGGTTCTGGAGGGAGCCCGCTGAGCCCTCCAGAGTGGCAGGATTGGAGCTCTCCGCCAGCAGCATCAGGTAGGGCTTCACCACGGCTGGATGCCACAACATCTCAGCCCCCTTGGGGGTCTTGGAGAAGCCGGGGATAGGGCCCACTCCGTCCCACTGGGAACACATTACAGACACACGACCGTGACTACAGGTTCGAACACATCTACATCATCAGCACACTGTTCACTCACTCCATCTCTGGATGTATTGAGGGTCTAAGAGTAGGAGCGCTGATCTAGGATCAGCTCCCCCCTTCAGGCGATGAGGAATCGACAGGCTGGAACCTGATCCTAGATCAGCGAGGCGCTTTGTGTGCATGGGCCCCGGACACCCATGGAACAGTTGAAGAGTTCAAATAATAGTTCAGACAAGATTCAAAGACGTTCAGGAGTGGCTTGTTAATTCGGAGTCCTGTACCATCTGTTGTGTAGATCCGACTATACTGTGCCTCCATCCCAAATGATTTGGATAAACAGGCAGACGAAGTCTACTAATTCAGTCGTGACAGACAAAACAGATGGCATAGGACGCAGACCGATCTGGCTCCCTGCCCACTGTTAAGATCAAGAAGACCAACATTTGGAGTGAATGTTCCCTTTAACACCGATTGAAGTGTTGTGTTGTATTTCTACATTCTGTGATGAATCCCTAAGCTCACCCACAGAGAAAGCATCCCTTTGAAGGCTTGGGGAGCGATACGTTCACCTGTCGGACTGCAGTCACATCCCAAACAACACCCTATTTCTTACACAATACAATACTTTTGAGCTGTAGTCCTACGGGCCCTGGTTCGATAAAGCGTGTGTATAGGGAACAGGGTGTCGTTTGGGATGTGACTGCAGTGGTTTTCCCGTAGCTCACCTGGTCTTCCTGGGAGTCCTTTTTCTTCTTCTTCTTTTTCCTGCCCCAACAGCTGGAGTCCACATCCTTACTGGGAGACTCAGAGCCCAGCAGACCATCCAGTTCCTGGGCTCCCTGCAGCTTGGACGCCGGCATCTCCAGCTCCAGGCGATACGACAGGTTCCTCAGAGTGCAAATACAGTTCTCCACAATCTGATGTCAGCGGGATGGAGAAGGGGCTCCTTTTATTATGAGTGCTCTTTAATTAAGTGATTAAATGTGTTCCTCTATTATTTTTTGGACAATGTGTGTTGCTTCCATGCCAGTGAAACATCAGCACACACACTAAACATCATAAAATGTCAAACGTGAAAGTGCTCAATAATCTGTCTGTATGTTTCTGTATGCACATGTGAGAAAGAGGTTAGCTGTGTGTGTGTATGAAGCAGTGTGTGTACTGAAATAGCTATCAAAGTGAAGACCGGGTATTGATAGTATTATGCTATACTAAGTGAGGACATTCTGGGAAAGTTAATTGCTGTTAGCTGGTCCTCATCTACAGAATATTATTTTCTTAGTCTTTAGAGGCTAAGTAGAGTTGGTAATCTTTTTTTTATGGTAGAAAATGTCCTCACATTGATAGCAAAGCTCATATACAGGCAGATATGTTGCCCACATGAGCTTAGAAATACACAGCGTTCTAAATCTTGCTTTTAGAATGCGCTAATTTTGCCTAGGAGCCATCAGACACACTGGTAAAAGTAGTGCACTAGACTGAAATAGGGTGCCATTTGGGAAGGTTTTTAAAAGGAATTCCCAATCAAGGTACTGAGCTAGTGCTTTCAGAACCAGTAGGGTAGGGTTTATCCCACTCCAAAAGGGCTGCTTGCCATTGTGTGTCTGTGTGTGTGTGTGTGTGTGTGTGTGTGTTTTCACATACCTTGCTGTCAAAGTCCGAGGTGTTGACACAGGCCTTTATGACATAGAGCAAAGAGTCCACCAGTCCCTCACAGGAGCGCATCTGTTTTCTAGCCTCTTCACCGGCTGAGCTCAGGTTCCTGTGAAACAACACACACACAGTGTTCAGCAGTTGTTGCACACACAACCACACTCCACACTCCACACTCCACACTCCACACTCCACACTCCACACTCCACACTAGGGTGTCATAAGGGTCACGGACCAACTGTTTGCATGTGTTTGTTCCCTCAGAACAAAGCCCGGGTGCGTGTTGTAGGTTTCACTTGCTCCGTCCCATCCATAATGGATGAGGAGCTCAGGCTGGCTTGATCAATGCCATTATGAGTATTTTGAAGGGGGAAATGAGAGGCTAACTGAGCGCGCTCAGAGACACAGCTCCATTTGCTACCAGCAATTAGAGACCAATGTGTGTCTGCGTACCAAACTGAACCCTATTCCTTGTTTCATGCAATGCATTGGAGACATTTGACAAGTTGTCACCACATTTAAACGAGGGCTCATGCAGAATGGCTTTACAGTGGAAATGCCCTTTACTACAGCTGGGCTGCTTAGTGATTCCACAACAAGGCAACCATCAAAACTCCCTACCAAGTCATCAACGCACAATAATCCAAACAATAACCATTTGAGGGTTTCAAGGACCACTTTATAGCTTCTAATACTGGGTATTTTTTATGATTTCCATCACTGAATACACTCCTGGCTGACATGTTTATGATTCATTAGTTGTAAGTTCCCATGATCAGGTCTGTTGCATTCCCCGGTCTTGTGTTTACTCACAACCACTGAACAGCTAGAAGGCTGCAGTAGCTTGAAACATCCAGAAGGTGGCGGTGGCCCCACGCCAAAGCCTGTCAATTACCTCAGACACCCGCTGGTGTTCCTCAGAACCAGAGACGAGTGGAATTTGAGCTTGTGTTCGTCGTCAAACGTCGAGCTGCTCCATCCGGAATGGGGTATGATCACAGTGTTTGTCAGAGTAGTTAAGGCATCCCGAATGATTGTCATCTTGACGGAGTCGCAGGAGGACAGGTTCCACAGCACCCCTGTGGTTAACGGGGAGGCACAGAGAGGCAGAGAGGGAGGTTATAGAGACTGAGGGAGAGAGAGAGAAAGTGAGAGATGGACCCACAAACCTCTGGTTGTGTCAGCTGTCATGTGCATTTAGGAGGAGCCCCAATGTTCCACAGCTTTTTATAGCTCAGAACCACACAAAAGAGGAGAGAACTGGAGGAGAATAATGACCAATAATGACCACCACCAATGATCACAAACGAGGGGAGATGAGACTGCCTGCATCTGCATCAGAAAGCGTCCTAGCAACACAACCCGGTTCTCAAAGGTGCACAACGAAGACTTTTCATTTAAACAGGGCATATGGTACCGGCAGGACATGTTATAACGGACCGGATGAATAATGGAACATTGGTCCCGGTATTGTGTAATCAGTTCCTTCATTTCAAATGCACTGGCGGTGAAGACTGATATTCCTAGGATGCACTGTATGATGGAGAAGCCCTTTGAAGACGCATCTGTTCCGGATTACTCAGCGTGGAGCATGTTCTTTTAATTAGATGGCTGTTGCTGGCAGCCCAGAAACCCAGGCTGATTCCTGCAGGGTGGCAGTAACCTTGGACAGGACTGCAGCTAAGCTCTGCTATCTACCTACATAAAGACAGAGAATAACAGAATAGGTCCCAAATAGAACTCGATTCCCAATATAGTACACTACTTTCCACCAGAGCCCTAAAGGAATCCTGTGGCTTCTGGTCAAAAGTAGTACACTATAAAGGGAATAGTTTAATTTGTGTTAGTACACAGGTGAGCAAATGATGGGAATGATGCCTAGTGTGTGTGTGTGTGTGTGTGTGTGTGTGTGTGTGTGTGGTGGGGGGCGGGTCTACAAGTACAGGACTTCTCAGTTTCCTAGAGCTCTCCTATTTCCACCATAGTGTTTATGTATCCTAGCCACTTCTCTGCAGTTACACTAATGGAGACCATCAGTTTAACCATTACTGGAGCCCAGGGGCACAATAAACACAGGATGTCAGGTCTGTCAGTCTTCCAAACACCACCTCTCCTAATCCTATTCTTTGATGTAATCTATTTAATAAAGGAACATTATTAAACTATATGACCAGTTGCTATTGGTGGGAGGGAATAGAAATTGTCAGATTACACGTCTTGATTTCAATAGGAGCGAGGTGACTCTTTGTTCGGCCCGAGCCACCCATGTTTCTGCACAGTTAATATTCAGCCCGATGAATCCTCTTATCTGATGGTGCTGGTGGCGTGTGGGTCTGCATACCGAAGCGCTAACATCACCTCAGCAGTAACATGTGCACTCAGGCCCCAAGATCCACTTCATCCATGCCTCTCCACAGTCATCTAGTACCGTTCTCAACTAGCTTAGTCTTAGCTGTGTTTGCCTTGCCTTCTTCAAATGGCTGTTAAGAGATTTCCTTCAGAAAAAGTGTTCTGTGTGTAGTGTAGTAAAAGCATGAGCTCGCACACGCACACGCACACACCTAGATTAAGAAATCATATGCCCTAGGGATTGGATATTTTACAGCCCCATCCACTATATGAATTTATAGTAAAGATAAGTAATTTATTAACATTTTCCCTGCCTTGGCCCCAGGCTTATGGTAAATGGTTGTCGTATAAAAAAGGGAAAACAGAAACTTTACATTTACATTTTCTCTGCCTAAAGGGCCCCCTGGAGTCCGGGGCCCCCGAGGCTTCAGCCCCTATATGCATCAGGCCCTGCACACACACTGAGCTGGTTTAGCCGGGAGGCAAACAGAAATGACCCAGGTCGTCCTCGCAGCCTCTCAGTCTCTATTTGAAGAAGCGCCTAACCGCTAACCTGACCTGCATAAGCCACCTGTCTGCTCCAGTCTCTGGGTATATCTGCAGCCAAGCCCTGAGAGGTCGTTATGAATATAAATATTTATATCAAGCCAAGCAATCCCCAGGTGTCACATTTGACAGTCATATGAGGGCTCGGAGCTGAAGCTTGATATCTAAGCTTGATCAGCCCTCAGTCCTTTTTAAGGTGTGTGTTTGTGTGTGTGTGTGTGTGTGTGTGTGTGTGTGTGTGTGTGTGTGTGTATGTGTGTTTGTGTGCGCACCCGTGTGTGGGTGAGAGAGTGAAAGACAGTGAGAAAGACAAGGGGAGGTAGGCTAAGAAAGAGACAGGGAGGGAGAAAGAGGGGAGGAAGAAAGTGTGAGAGAGACAGATGAGAGGGTTGTGAGTGTGTCTCATAGCTTTGGAAGCAGTGATCCGGCTAAAGGGCTCCATTCCGCCCCATAATGAAATCTCCACTGAGCTTGTTATTCAGTTACTGTCTGCAGGAATGAGGTGGTGAAGCCAGGACAGCCATAACACTACATTGGACTTAAGCTGGCATGGCTTACACGTTTATCCACTCCTCACTGGCCAGAGCAAGGGTGTGGCGGTTGTGGTTGAGAATTAACCAGCTTTGATTGGGAAGATTACCAACTGTAGGCTACAGTACAAAATCAAATAGTAATAACAAGACAGATGAAGCTGGGGGAGGGTTTATGGAGGCTGCTGGTAGGCATGGGGCCCTATATTGATCTGGGAGGCATCCTAAATGACAGAATTCATCCTGTGCAGTGCACTACTTTAGAGCAGGGTCCATTGTAGCTGTGGGCAAAACCAAACAGGCACATTTAATTATTATAATATTTTTTTTATTCAAAGCTTTAGGTCTGTACTGTTATTCTCCTCATGGCCAGTAGGGGGCAGATCAGGTGTCTGAGTGCAGCAGAGTGTTGGGAGGTAATGCTAACAAATGCCTACAGAAGGACTGCGAGCCTGGAGACTCACTACATGTTCTGTATGGGCTGCAGGGTGAGCCAGATGATGATCTGCTCTCTGGCCGACATCTGAGGGAAAGGAAGTTCAGTCTCCCTCAATGAGCTCTGTGCAATTTCAAAGGGAACACTGATCAAAGATGAAGGTGGTGGGGCTGATTTCCCTGCAGCATGCCGGAGATAGGCACAGACAAGGAGAGGGGGGGCTTGTAAACTGCCTGTGTCAAAGACTTGTAAACAAGGGCTCTTCTACGAAAGGGAAGACGGAGCATGGATGTCATACAACACAGAGTAATGTCATATAGCGCAATGTCATTTTGTTCATCCCCGGGACTGATGTAATTCTCACAGAACTGATAGCAGAGGGTCACATGCGGGCCGACAGTGTGTTCTAGGACAGCCCCATGCGCGTGCGCGCCTGCGTGCGTGCGTTCAGATGACGCTTGGCTCCGCCTGGGTCATGCTGCGGGTGAATCCTGTACAGCCGCCAGCCCGTTGGACTCACGACGCCGGAGGTCAGGTCAATTAGCACAACAGCTGCTGGGGACACCGGAACCAAGACCGCATTAGCTGACACGTGGCCACGGCCCCCGACCTGGGCAAACAACACGGTGGCAGGAGGGTTGCGGCTATGGATCCCTCACGCTGGAACTAAGGGCCAGAAACACAGCGGAAAGTTTTCCTGTCCTTCGAGCTCAGAGATTGGGCTGATGCTGTGTCACCGTGCCACTGTTGCCCGTGCCACTGTTGACCAAACAGAACCAGGTTCAATTCACACAGTGTCTACGGGCCAGTGACTGAACACCTCCCTCGTTTGCTCTTCGGGATTTGAAACTGGCCCTTTGTGACAACAGCGGGTGTTAAAAAAATAAATAAAAGAAGGAATTTCTTTTTTTTTTATTCTAATGAGATTGACTGGATGGGCAATGAGTCCCAAGTGGCACTAAATAGGTTATATGGGACATTTTGGGACGCATACTAAGCCTCGTCACTTCCAATTAGCCCATTGGCTTCAACAAGCAGGAAGAGCAGCACAAAGATCCTCCTGTGAATTGTTCAAATTGTGATTATCCAGAGGTGATGCCGTGATCGCTGACCTTCTCTAATTGCTAAGCATTCTGGGTCCTTAACTGCCAATTAGACCACGCTAGATTCTTTTAAGTGCACAATGCTGTGAAAAGTGCTCAAGACATGTCAAAAGCAACTCAGTGCAAAGATTTGCGTGACAAACATGCGCACTGAACTTGTCTCTTGTTTGAATGACAACAGTTTGGAAGGACTGGAAAATACTGAAATAAAATGCTATTGGTTCAAGTTTTTTGGGTAACAGACACCATGTGCTGATTGATGATTTCCTTCTTATGGAGACTCTGACACGAACTGGCTCTTTTTTCCTTATCCTTTGGAATGGAGTCAATGGAACGACCACTTCATCGACACCTGAGACTCAAACTCTTGTCCATGTCTCTTCCAAAGTAGTTGGACGCTGCGCACTGTGTATTTTAACCTGGAGAAACTTTTACACTGTAACCTGACCTTGAGTTAGCATTGTGTCCAAAACGGTACCCTATTCCCTATGTAGGGGCGCAACGTTTGACCAGATGCCTATAAGTGTTGGCCAATAATAAGCCTTGGAGTCAACAGAGCGGAGAGCTGAGTTGTACACAACAAGCTGACTCAGACAAATGGGAGCCAAACAACTTGGTCTGCTTGTTCCTGTAACACGCCTGCCTGATCTTGAACTACTCAGATTTGGACCCTGTTTGCAGAGCTCCAGCCACTCAGGGGGAAAACAGCACCGCGTACACTGGAATAACACCAGTCTGCTCTGACGGCAAGGACACCAGCCACAAAACAACTCGAAACGTCTGAACACCGGAATGCGCAGCGTTTGGTTTAGAAGGCATAAATACACAGGTTGGGAAACAAGTGCGTTCTCACAGGTAAGTTAAGGAATCAGCGTACTCTGTTTCATAATGTTATTTCACATTTTGTGTCTGCTCAAAACAATCCTGAGAAGGACTGTGACAAACTAGAGCAGAATACAGTTTGTACATGCTCCAAAAAGCATCCTAATTCCCTTTGCACAGCACTACTTTTGTCCAGGACACTGTACCCTTCTGGTAAAATAGCGTACACTATACAGGGAATAAGGTGCCATTTGGGAAGCATGCAGTGACTCATGACAACTGACTGGTGGTTAAGGGGAAGACTGGCAGACAGGAAAGAGAGGTTAATAATTGAACAGCTCTACCTCAGGTCATGTAGTAAAGTTCCTCTCCAACAAAAGCCCTGTAGTTGGACTCTGGTGGATCTGATTTGGGCAAACACCACTGAATAATGGATGAGTGAAATAATGTGTAACTGTGGGAATGTGACCTTAGTGAATAAGCCAGATGGCAAAAATGGGAGAACGAAAGGGGAAGTGGGTGAGGGTGGGGGGGAGAATAACAGAAAGCGGTGGCGTGGAAAGTCACGGTCTATGGCATTTCAGGGTTAAAAAGACAATTTGAAGTAAAACACGCAAAACAAAGCAAGCACAGACACACATACAGTATTCACGATAATTCCCCCCTCGTACACAAACACGCGCGCACAAAGGGTTTCCTTTTTTCCCTGACCTGTGACCAGCTCTCTGACTTCGGCGTCCACAGTCTTCCTCAGCAGTCTTAGCAGGGCGGGAACACCGCCGGCATTCCTCACAGCCACCTTGTTGTCGTCAGTTGCTTTCCCGTAGACCAAATTCCTCAGAGCTCCACAGGCGTTCCTCTGGACCTCCAGAGTTTTGTGATCTAACAGGTCCACCAGGTGTTTGATGCCCCCTAGACGGCACACCTAGAATGGGCGTGGGGAACGGGGGTGTTTAGGAGGCATGTACAGCGTACCTTTGTAAGAGCACTTTGGGACAACTGCTGATGTTGGGCTTTATCAAATAGATTTGAGTGACTGATTGATTGATACTGAGGCCCAGTAAACAGATCAACAATATCCTAATCCCATAGGAAGAGCTGGATTGTTCGATATTAGACGGTTTGCTGTAAGTGAAGAGATAGGTTTGTAAGAAAAATCTGTAAGCCCTCACGGTCTGCAAAAGTGCAAATTGATTTAACGTGGAGTGGTTGCACCTGGGGACAAAACAAAGGACATTTCTCATGTCTGAAGAGCAGACAGTGATCTATGAGGCTGAATTCTCCTGCCCTTGCCTCAAAACCTACAAGAGTCAACATTCTTTCACCGAAATACTTGAAATGTATGTCTTTATATGTATGAAGGAGTGTCCGAGAGAAAGAGAGGAAGTGAGAAAAACCCGGAGAGAAGTGGACTGCATATGTTTTTATAGAAAAACTATTTTGTCTTGTGTGTGTGTGTGTGTGTGTGTGTGTAATTGCAGTTGATCCCAGTACTTGGTACGTGCAGTGAAGCCCCTGCTGTTTCTAAGAGATCATCTTTTTCAGCAGACAACTCCAGCAGCAGTACCAGAACCCTGCCATGAAACACCAGAGGGGCTGGAGTGTAATAGAGTAGGCTGACACTCCCCTCTCCCTGCCTCCTCCTCAAACCAAGTCGGCGGAGAGGTTTGGAAGGGTGGAACCTCAGATCCTTTCATTCGGCGTGCTTTGAGATGAAGACGTGGAGGGAAGGAGGGAGGAGGTGGGCGATCAAGGAAACATAATTGAGATTCGCCCCCCGGTGGAAGAACTGCACGCTGGGTGCTGATGGAGGAGCTCGTGGAGGGAGGGTGAAGGTACCTGGGCCTTGACCCTGTTGTCCCCAAAACACAGGTGCTGCAGGTAAGCGGCGGCGTTGGCCTGGACTGAGGGGAACTGGTGCTGCAGCATGTGGATCACCTCTGGAAGCTCTGGGTCACGCCACGCAAACTCCCTGGAACAAAGACACACCGTCAGACACAGATAGACCCGGGCGGGCTGACTTAAGAGAGACAGATGCCCAGGGAGAGACAGACTGGACCCTGAAAGACAGACTGACGCAGAGAGATAGACAGACACAGCAAACAGACACCCAGAAAGAAAGATCCAGAAAGAGAGACAGAGACTTATCATTCCATATCCACAGGGCAGGAACACACTGCAATAATTTGAAAGCCTAGGAAATGACATTGTCATCCACGTCCATTATTGCTTTTCTTCCAATAGAAAGGAGGATAAATAACCAGAGTTTAATTTAGAGGAATCTATGAGTTACGTTTTGTCTTCTGGCCAATCACTCCTATGAGCTTCCTCAGATTCATAAAGCTTTATTTAATCTGCAGGGAACATATATTACTGAGTGTGTGCCTACTGGTAGCGTACTTTGACCGCCAACTCTTCTGACAAGCGGAGGAAGCGTTGTGGTAAAGGACCAATGTGAGATACACGTCCGCATTGTCGCCCAACTGGCTGTACTGATGCAGATTGGAACGCCATCCCCTCACCTCAGGCAATGCTAGGCAAAATTAGGATGCTAGTCCAATCAAAACTGTTTTCATCTAAACCCCTCCACGCGCACAAACAGGCCAAAACAACCACACCGCTACATTTCCCCCTGGTAGGGAGAGCAGGTCCGGTTGATGCAACAACATGTTTCTTTCAGGTGCTTTTAGCCCCGCATCGGTATTTGTTCCAAATGACACCCTCTTCACTTTACAGTGCACAACTTGGCCAGAGTCTGCAGTCGCACTGCAAGGAAATAAGGTTGCCATTCGGGAGGGTCTCTCTCGCAGTGCTCTCAGTCTGAGTTACACTGGGGTGTGAACAGCACTCCCAATGTGCAAGGTCAGGGGTTTAGCGCTCGGGGCACAAAGAAGAAAGAAAAGAAATAACCCGGCCCTGGTACACACGCTTCTGTAGCGAGAGCAGACACGGCATTTAACGGAATCTGGGTTTCCATTGTAAAGTGGACCGTGTAGCCGTGTAGCTTAATGGATAAGGCTGGGGATGGCTGCCCGAGGCGCGGGGGGTAGCTCCGTGTTTGAATAGTAAGGGCACACTAGTGTTGACATTGCAGTATATAAGGGCCCAGTAAGCACAGAAGCACCATTAGGCTAGTCCGCATGGAGGAATTCATCACTAGGAACCAAGCGGACATAAGCTGGGACCAAAAGGGGAGGGATCTGACTGGATCTGCCCCATAAAAGAGGCTTTGTTTTCGTATATCACAGCGAAGGTTAGCTATGCTATTAACAATTCAATTACAACCCAACTCTGCAGCCGCGTGCTTACCTCGGGTCCTTCTGGATGCTGTCGATGGATGGCGAGCGGGTGGCCCCATCGTCCACTGGTTGCCGGGCATAGTTGCCCTCAGAGGGCCGGTACTGGGCAGAGCGGTAGGGCTCGGCGTATGTGGCAAAGTTGCTTCTTTGGTAGGTCATGGCACCGCGCTGACTGGAGGTTCTCTGAAGGGTGCCCACGACTTTTGGGAGGAAGGAGAACAACTCAGAATTGATTTAAACAAGACAAACACACCAGTGACCCGACCCAGACTGCAGAACCTTCCCACACTAGCGAGGATTAGCGGTGTTGTTCCAACCTTTAGCCCTAGCCTCCCAGTACACATCCCAATAAGCACTCCGTTCACTTCACAGTGCACTACTTTCAGCCTGGGCCCAATGAGTTCAGGTTGAATGCAGTGCACTATATGTACTGGGAACCGGTCGCCATTTGGGAGGTACACAGGGACGTGTTGACTAAAGGCTTTTACACTCGCACAGCAATACCTCCAATCTGGATCCACTTAATGACGAGTGTAAACCAGCACTCGCATGATTCCACACAACGTGAGTCGCCTACTTCAAAGACACTTTTGTTGTTATTTTAACGAGGTAGGATTAAGCGAGCCAGATCCTGCAGGTTTTCACGGGGCTGCAGTCTTCATTATCGGAATCCAGCAACACTCCCTCTCTCCTCTCCTCTCCTCTCTCCTCTGGTGTGTTCTGAGCCCAGCTGCACGCGGAGATGTGAAACCGACTAAACGGCCCAAACTGGAATGGCCGCACACAGCCCAAAGGTGAAACGGCAGGCGTGCTACCATGTAAACACGACGTCAGGACATCCTTCCTTCTAGGCCGGAGTAAATATTTAGTCCACCAGCATCTTGACTGTGGCATCCTTAAACAATGTCTTCTTCTGCCCTTATCGCCTCCTCGTGTTGTCATATTGTGACCTAATTTCTCACATGATATGCCTCGATTTTGCACACAACCAGCTTGGGCCTGGCCTGCTTTCCTGCTCCAAGCAGCACCAGAGCAGAGACAATGTGACAGTGTGACTTCTGTTCTCCTTTCCTCCGGTCACATCCCTATCCTGCCATCCTTCAGGGACAGGGACTAAAGATGCACGCACGCACACACGCACACACGCACACACGCACACACGCACACACGCACACTCCCAACTGAAACAAGATGTCAACTTGAAGCTGCTCTCCAAAAATCCCGTTTCACATCATAGCCCATATCCGCTGGGCAGCTGATGATGTGGGCCTGTCCTGTGATGTAATCTTGACTAGCTGGCTCCAGGCTGGGTGTGGCTGGACACTACATACGCATCATGGCCCATATTCAGAAGGCATCTCTGTCTAAGATCAGCTCCTCCCCATCCAGATGGTCATATTCATTATCTTCTAATGTTCAACACTGATCCTAGATGGGCACTTCTGTACTGATGCTTTATAAATGCTGACGGGGGGACGGAATGCCAAACATTGGAGGCAGTGGGTTAATAATCACTGGGAGCAAAGTTAAATAAGCTTAAAAGGATAAACGAAACAAAATCCATTTCGAAAATTCTCCAAAACCAGCATTGATCAACACGTACATACCAGTAATAATTGAGTTCTGCAACATCCTTTTCACTGCTCCAGGGATCAATACGGCCATTAGCATTAAAACTCATCCTCAATAAAGAAAAATACAAGCCACCAGAAAAGCTGAAGATAAGGTAAGAGTGTATGAAAAGGGACCAGTGGGGAGGGGGGGCATTAACATTTAATTTCACACCATAATAAGGAGTGCTTGGGGTTCAAATTAGATTGGTTTTCTCTTCCCAATAATATGTTTTTTCTATAGACCTCGAAAGACCTTTTCTTCTCCTCTCTTCCTCTGAATACAGCTGAGCGTGCGGTCATTACGAGAGGTCATCGTTATTGGAGAGCAGTCTTCAGCGTCAATACCATTTGTTACTAGACATATCGGTCCGGGAGAATCTCAGGTCTGCTCTTACAGAGGGTGCTGAATGGGCCGGCCTGTTAAGAACGACGGAGGACAGAATGCTAAAAATCCAAACGCAGCCTTCCAAAGAAAAATACTTCTGCCGATGTCCGGAGCTCAAACGGCACCCTAATGCTCCAAACTGTGGCCTATACAAAAGCCCAATGTACTCTGGTCAAAGTCAGCGGGCCTAATGGGTAGTACAGGTTGCCAGTTGGGCTGCAGCCTCTGTGTGCACAAGGTGCTGTCCCTTGGCCACCCATCCCTCTTCTCATTATGAGTGTGACACACAGGTAATAGACTCTTTGGCGGCTGGCGTATCAGCCCATGCCTGTCTCCTCCACCCCTCTCTCCCGTCCTCTCCCAGCCCCATCTCCCAAGGAGGAGGGAGGTAAGGAGACAGAACAAGGCAGGCTGGCTGGCTGGGCTGGAAGGCTGTCTGGCTTGGGCACAAAGTGTTCCCGGGGGGGGGGGGGGCAGTGGTTGGCGTAAGATAGGGAGAGAGAAATAGGCAAAGAGATAAAACAGTGAGCGATAGAGTGCATCTGGAATAGGCAGAGAGACCGAAAGAGTGCGAGAGGCAGACTGAGAGGAATGAAGAATGAGATACATGCAGGAGAGAGTGAGAGAGTACCTGGGCTACAGAGTGGGGTTGTGCCTAATCAGCAGGGGTAGCCATGTAAAAGCTATGTATAAACCATGACAGAGTCATTTTAAATGAAGACGACTGCGCTCGCTCTCCTCAACTTCCCCATCTGTTCTTCACTAACACTGCCCGTCTGTTGCACACTACAGATCCAATCAGCTTTTCAATGCAATGGTACCATCATGCTTTAGTAACTCTTCTCATCAGAGCACAACATAACAAAGTCAAAGCTGCAAAATCCCAGAAACATTTCGATTGGGGGAATTTCACAGAACGTAAAGTTTATTTGTTGTGTATTGTATTTGAATGTCCTACCTGATGGGCTCCTGTAGATGGCGCTCTGCGAGGCGGGGTTGAGGTCCACCGGACCCTGGGGGTTAGCGCTGTGGTACAGGGGCCCCTGGTAGGCCCTGTCCTCGTAGATGGGCGTGATGTGGCGGTCAGGGGACATGGCTGACCTCAGGTCCTGGCCTAGCTGGCTGTGCTGACTGGCATACGAGCTCCGCATGCCTGAATGGAAGGAGGGAAGGGAGTTCAAGCCGGTCCGAAATGGTGTTATATTCCCTATGTGGCGCACTACATTGGACCAGAGCTCCATGGCTGCTGATCAAAAGTAGCGTTCAGTATAGGGACCAGCGTGGTTTTCAGCACAGAGGCTATGACAGCAGTACAGGCTGCCTGTTAGAGAAGCCGCCACCGGCCTCATGTGTCTCAATGTGTCACCCCTAATCCCCATTACCATCACACAGAGACAGACACTGGAGCCATGCACCATAGCATCACAGCTAGCTAGCTAGGGATCAGCTGCAATGATTTAAAGATGCTAGGAAATTGCTAGCAAGAGCTCAGAGTTAAAAGTCCATGTTATCTGGGTTGGAGTTTGACAGTTAAGCTGCTAAAGACTTAATTGAAACGAATTTAGGACTCATTTCCAACTCGGTTCAACGCTAAGGCAGTAGCTTTCTGCAGTTTGTCAAAGCGCAATGCCCCCAGCTCTTGTTCCACGCTCTTAATCATCCAGCTTTTTAATAAGCACTCCCTTCTCCCTGCAGCCACTCTCTCATAGTACCTCTCCCTAGACTGGGAGGAGTCACCACTGCTTTAAAACAACCCTCTGTATTCAGAATCACTTTTCAGCTAGATAGGCCATTTACGACACAGGTGTTGTAGATGGCCTTTCGCATGATCTGGCTTTGTTGTGGGAGAGAAAGTAGAAGACTGAGGAAGAATACGTCTGGATATGGGAAAGGGTGTTTCTGGAAAAGAAGAGGGGGTATTCATAGAACGAAAATAAATCGACACACTAGAAGAATCTCTATGACAGAATTTTTGGTAACCTAGTTACTTTATAGTCGGGGCACTACTTCTGATTAAGGTTGCACACTATATGGGAAATGGGGCGATATTTGGGATACACGCCAAGTCTTTGGCAGCCATGCAGAATCGGTTGCTCCTCATCCTGCTGTATTACTGCAGAAGCCGGCCCAAAGCTCCAGAGCCGTGAAACCTTCAGCTTCTTTGTAACGGAAACCCACACATGACTAATGTAGATATGTGTGACCAAACCTCCCGTTAAGGGGACTGAATTCCTCATCGCTCCCCGGTGCTAAAGACACAACAGCAGCCTCACAGGGCAATCCCGGCACACTTCACCCACATCACTAACTTCACTAGAGCCCTAACACCGTCAATATGTTGGGCTCAGGTCCAAAACCGCTAGGCGAGCCGCGGCTCCAAAGCCGCTCAACACCGATGCCGGCTGTCATGCGTTAGAGAGATAAATGAGGGATTGTTATCAGAGGTTAAGACGGCGAAAAATAAAGAAATTAGCGGATGTTCCAGGAGAGCTGAAGCCCAGTGAGGCAGTAACAGCCACTCAGTAACACACTCCCCAGAAATGGGACCAAGTAAACATGACCCTGGGAGCTTCCGCGACGTGCCTTCAGCAGTCTCTCCACAGACGCCCGATAACCTCCAGCTTCGCATGCAAACTAATGAACGGCTAAATGATGAGCCAGGGAGAAAGCATTCTGGCAGCTGACTGGGCGACATGGTGAACACAGCTCCTGAGTTCACCATGGGGTGACGTCGACTGCATTCAGAGATGAGGGGACTTGGAGCCACTAGCGCTGCAAAATTCTGTTAAAATACTAATATCACGTATGCTTCTGCTTATTCCTTCCTAAATACGCAAATTCTTCGACGGGGATATCCTGGAAAACCTGGTCATTTGGGTTTGGGTTTTGATGTGTACTGCTGTGGTGACACATTCCGGCGGTTGTTAAGACTGGTCCATCAGCAGTGCTTGAGACAACGGGGTTCCGTTTGGCAGTCAGTCGCTTCGGCTTCCCTCGTTCAAAGGTTTTCAGACTACAGAGGGGGAATATCAATGAGTCGGTCTAGGACACCACATCAATGCTTGACATAGCCCAGTAATCGGCTAAACCCATCAGACACGATGAGGGCTTTCAGTGGAACTGTAGCCGAAGAGGGGTATAGAGGAGAAGGATTCTCCCATCCCGCTTCGCTCGGCAGGCTCTCCTCCTTCTCCCCGCTCTCCATCTCTCTAACAGCACTATTATAAACCTTAGCACACTCTAATTCCTGTGCCATTATTCCACTCCCCTGGTGAAATGCAGCAGTCCGGCTCGGAAGCAGTTGCACATTGTCTCTGAGAAGAATACAAGACTGTCAGTGGGGATGAATGTTGCACATTCACAGTGTGTTACGCTCGTTTAACGCCGCCTTCCCCTCCCGTGGCCCTAAACATATTGCAATCAGTCGGCAAAACTGTAGGGCCGTCGCGTTTTGGCGCGCTGACTCTGCAGAAACAAACCTTCAAGTAAATGCAGCTGACAGACATTCTAGAACTGTAATAATGTTTTAAACATTCCTGCAACAAGGGAGTGAGAAAATCTATGAAAATCTATTCTGCTCCAGAACAGATGACACAAGCATAGAAACTGAAGGCAATACGTATATACAATTATTACAATAAAGTAAAGTGTATTTGGGACTAAGACCCGAGCAACACACTCTGTAACACTGTTGCTCTTCTGCTGTCCTCTGCAGTGGACAATGAGAAAAATGACAAAATTACACAGACAATTTATCTTCATCTTCCAATTTTCAGTGGCAGCGAGGAGAGTTGACATCCTGCCAAAGCCGGAGAAGCAGGGAGGAGGCAGAATGTGTTCTGGGTCTCGCCAGAGACAGCAGAGGGCTGCAGCCTGGTGACTTTAGGCAGAGCTCAGGTTACAGCCTTCATGTGGCATTTGTCAAGTGAATGTAAATGAGTGCGGGGAACATCCACATCCCGGCCCACTGACGGCTGCGGCAGCATCTGCAGGGGTGACGCTCGGGTCACACAGGCAGCCAGGGCCCAGATGAGAACAGCAGAGAAGTGACTGCCATCAAATCATGTGTGATTCACGCCAGCCCATTCCCCAGGGGGCCAGCTGGGTGCGAGGCGGGCGGGCCGAGTGGAACCCGACCTGGACCGTTTAGCTTGGCTGGCCACAGTGACCAGTGGGTTTGCAGATTTAGGTACCTCAGAGAAAGATGTTTAAAAAGCCATTTAAGTTTGGCAGGGAGACCATCAGTCATCGTACGTAGATGATGGCCATTATGACAGAGCGAGACAAAGACACACTGAGTATTGCAGAAATATAATGGCCTTGCAGAGATTATTATTCTTGGGCCCTGATTTACAACAATTCAAGAAAGTAATGGGAAAGAAATGGTAAAACCACAGACGTAGAAGTGATAACTATACTTGAAGGCATTTCTCCACTGCCTTGTTAACTTCTGCCCCACGTGAATGGCGTTTTAATGCTCGTAACGAGGAAATGGGTGGCAAATGACAAAACTGCTAAACAAAAAGATGATAAGTAGTAGCCACACAAAAACATGCGGTGCTCAATACTGCGAGGGGAAGACGGAGAGGTGGAGCGAGGTGACGTTCCCGCTACGTCACCTCAAAGACACACATCATGAAAGGCGGGGTGAAAGGATGACATCAGCAATCACCTTGAAGGTCATCGCCATCCAGAGGATCTGTCCATATCCAGTGGCAGCGGAAAAAGTGGGCAGAAAACACATACATATGAATCAAAACGTTCACAGGAAAAACAGAAGAATAAGATTAAGTGGCCCATCTGGGACAGCTGAAATAACGCAAAGTCATTCAAATTGCTATGAATATTAATTTTTGGGCAGGCACCATAGATTTAATGTAAATAACAGCTGGCAAAGGACAAAGCTACAGTACAAGTAAATTTCAATCTGCAAAATTGCACACTGCACAATAATTTTTAACCCTTTGTAAAATCCCAGTGCTGTGGAATAACAGGCATTTTCATGATCCAACTCCGTTCTTATCTCCAGTTTATCCCTAAATGATGAGGTCCTAAGCTGAGAGGAGGACATGGTTGACCTAGTCAAGCACTTTGCCGTAATAATAAACAGCTGTCTCGTAACTGCAGAGGATTATTTTTCCCACTCTTCGAACATCTCTGTGACAGTATTTCTAGCTTGGTGGAACGCTCTAATCAATTAATCCTCTATCATCCAGCCCATATTTAAAATGATTTTGCATTGTGTCCCTAATGGCACCGTATTTCATATACAGCGCAATATTTTGACCAATGCAGCCCGTATACGGCCCTGGTAAGAAGTTGTGCATTATGTAAGCAATTGCGTGCTATTTGGGCTGGAGGCAGCTTCTTACACATTTGGAAGTGGCAGGACCGTGTTTTCCCATGCTGCTTTGTTCCAGGAAGAGAATCCCTGCTGTGAGTCATTATAGAACATCATTTCATGTAAACACTTTTTGCACCATGGGGCTCTTTTGTTATGAAGAGGAACAAAAACCTGACAAAAAAAATTTAAGATACCACGCACTACACAACCGACACGTCTCCAGATGGAAACGACAAACAACTGACAAATGCTCATTTCTGATTCTGCCAAAGAAGAAAAAGCCTTGGCAGGAGCTGAGGACGACAGCCAACCGCGATACCATTCTTTCTTTGGACTCCCTGTCAAGTAGCTCATATTTACAGACTTTAAAATGCCAAGCCAGACTCCTATGGCTGACACCCGCGAAGAGAAATGACAACAGATCTATCAATCAACACACAACATATGAATTACTTAGAGGAACTTGTCAGCTGTAGCACACTGATGCAACATTTCACGGTGTAGGCAGTCAGGCAGGAATGCTAGCACCCTGCTCAATATTAAAACAACTCATTGCAAATTGAATGAACTTGACAAGGAAAACAAAATCTAACTACAGTTTAATGGGCATCTAATGTGCTTAACGATCAGAGAACATAAACAGTCATAACAGAGTTTGTCTATGTCTTTGCTAAGACATTCAACACATAAAGTATGAATTTAGATATTATCCAAGTAAGTCCTACAAAATCTCTCTCTGTGGATGAAGGCCTATTTGTATTTAATCGATTGCAGCCACAATGTTTCAAAGTGCGGAAGAGGCAGGGGAAAACGAATCCCCTCTGTGATCATACTGATGGATCACAGGCCAAACCTACTGGGCTTTCCCTTTAAACAGTGCCTTGTGGCTTATGACGTGATTCCACATGAGACGGGGGTCTGGCCCTACCCCAGCCCACAGACAGACATGGGCTCCTTACCACATAGCAATTCCTATCCCCTATATCAGTTTTCTAAATGTTTTTGGTTACTCTACAACCCACTGATTATTTTCTCTGCCAGAAACACCCCTGAAGCGCCTCATCACCAGGGTCTCATGAGGGTCCCTAGTGTCTCCAGTAGATAGGCCAGTACCTTCAGAGGTCCTAATACCCCTGGTTGGGAAGCACCACCCTTTATACTACCATCTGGAAGACCCTGAGTCCAATTTGCCCTGGTTTGAAAGTAGTACACTATGTAGAAGACAGGGTGTCATTTGGGAGGGCCCACTGGGCTGAGCGAAGGCTGTGATTCACTGAGTGTTGCAGCCTGCCTTTGGAAAACCATCTACAGCAGAGCCACAGAGAAAAGCCCCTCTGACTGTGATTATGGGGAGAGGACGTTAATTTATCAGGCTTAATGGCTGACCTGTGCTGCTATGACAGTCTAGCTATCGTCAATGAGCAGCCGAACGCTACGCATCTACACTCAGTGATTCGAAGGCACCATTCACTGAGTCCCATACGGCATCCTGGTCTCTTAGTGCCCTACTTTGGTTCAGAGCCAGTAGGAAACGGTGTAGCGAATCTGGGCACTAATTGGCTACCCAATTGATCTCCTTGTGTGAGCGGAGACTCCACCCACTTCAGATAGCCTTATGGGTGTCCGGCTGACCTGTGAGGCTGTCCGGCCGTGGAATCATCCTCTCGTAGACGTCGTAACTCTGCACTCCGTAGGGGTCGGCGTCATGGTGGACCAGGGCCCGAGGCAGGGTGGAGCCGTAGTGCTGCGGCTGGGCGGTCATGCTGGAGCGCGCCGGAGACCCTGACAGCCCGCCCGGCTGCTGGGCGAGTGGGCCGTCCGCCATGGTGAGCGGCGAGCCCATGCGACCCGACCCGGACGCTGCGGCCAAGACCTGGTAGGGCGAGGTCGTGCGGCTGACACTGCCCGAACGGGAGTTGGTGCTGCCCATGCGGCGCAGTGCGGCGGGGGACATTTTGGCGGTGTTGTAGGGGGAGCCGGCACGCTGGGCTGAGGGCAGGGTGGTGGAGAAGATGCTCGATAAAGGCTTGGGCTCCGTCACGATTGGGGAGCCGTAGTTGCTACCGGTGGTGGCCCTCAAGGAACCGCGTGAGGGGGACACACTGCTGCTGTAGGTCGGGGACTGGGTCCGGGAGGGAACCGAGCTCACCCTCCTCATGGCTCGACCAGGTGCTGCGGCGCTCAAAACAGGAACCTGATGGGACAGATGAGGACCAATTAATGAGCAACCGCAACACTTTTAATGTCACCTTTAACAGAGCCAAAGCAGTATCTTTACGTTTACATTCAATATCAACCTTATTAAAAACCAACAATGCTTAGGAGTTACTGTCTGTTGTGAGTACATCCATGTGGGAAGCGTGATCCCGGACACTGTGAGAGCCATGCTCTATCAACAGAAACCCTTCTACAAGGATGCTTTACACCCTCACAGAAAGAGGCTAGTCTTATGGCTGTAAAAAATGGGGACTGAATTCCTCATCGCTCCCCGGTGCTAAAGACACAACAGCAGCCTCACAGGGCAATCCCGGCACACTTCACCCACATCACTAACTTCACTAGAGCCCTAACACCGTCAATATGTTGGGCTCTGGTCCAAAACCGCTAGGCGAGCCCAACTTCCTCCTCATCGGTCTGTCACAATGTGAGCTTGTATTTGTGATCAGGAGCTCACATCAGTGGTGGCAAAGGCAAGTCTATGATGGGCTGTAACTGCATCTCCACCTCTTTTCGTTTGGAGGTTTTTCCTCACAAAGCCTCACACTTATGTTTTAGCAGGAGATTGCGACAGTGGAGTCACATACTGCTTTATGAAAACCCATCATTCAGCGTTACCGGTCCTATTATATATCTTCTAAAGTGAGTGTATAGTCCGGTCGTAATTACGATGATTTACGTGGGAAAAGGTTATGTTTGTTTCTCAAAGACTGACATGGTTCACCACAAACACGACATACATCCAAAGACAGATGTGGTTTTATTTGGTGATTTTGCTGCCATCTTCACTAAGCTACAGTTGCGCTGAAGGCATTATTCGCATGAGCATCTGTATAAACCCTTCTCAAGCAATGAATTTGATTGAGTTAATGTGTTTTGTGACGTTACTCTAAGAAATAAAATGGCCCACCCCTATGCAGCAATAATCCTATAGGTATTCCCAAGGCTTAGTGACAAGCCAGGCCTGGTTTAAGAGGCTACCCTTTACCTAACTCTACATTTATGATTATTGTAGATATGGAGACCCTCTACTGCAGACAGGGAGACCCTCCATCCAACTGTTGCTTGTACCTGGACCTTGGCCTGGCCCTCGGCCCTGGCGTTCCTAAGGAGGGTGGAGGTTCCACCTGGGCCCGGGTATGAGTGCTGCATCCTCAGCTCTGCCTTGGCTGGGCGGCTGTGGTTCTGGCTACCGTAGTAACTGCTGGCATCCTGGTAGCCGCTGTCCGAGTATGAGTTCATCTGGGTGGAGCTACGGGAGTTCCCTGCAGACCCTGACAGAGAAGATTTGGGAAGTGGAGGTAGAAGAGGGGAAAACAGAGGGACAGGAAGAGAGAGAAGGGAAAGAAGAAGAGACACGAGGAGAAAGCAACAACATGAGTTTCTGCAATACACTTCATGACCTTTAAGCTAGTCCACGGGACTAATGACCTCACACAGAGAGGCTGGTTCTATCTCCCTACCAGCCATACTGTAGCTATTCACTGACTCATTAAAACGATACAACACATCGCATGGGGTTCTGTGTCTACCTTACCGGAACACTTCAAAGCATCATTAAATGGTTTGACTGCTGATGCAGAGAAACGTGGAATCGGACAGCCTTGACAAAGAAACAGAAAGAGATAAAGAGAAAGCAAGAGACAACTAGAGAGGAAGGGGGTGGCGAGGGATGTGGAAAGAAACGAAGAGAAAGAAACCGGGGGAGAAGAGAGGGAGAGACCGAAACACAGCGGGTGGTGAGAGAAGGGAGAGAGAGAAAAAGAGATGTGGGAAGGACACACAAGGAGACAGAGGGAGAGACAGACAGACAGACAGACAGAGAGAGAGAGAGAGAGAGAGAGAGAGAGAGAGAGAGAGAGAGAGAGAGAGAGAGAGAGAGAGAGAG
>JACXGJ010001091.1:0-93933 GCA_016801105.1 Esox niger | reverse complement strand
ATATATATATATATATATATATATATATATATATATATATATATATATATATATATATATATATATATAGATATGTATCTTTAATGATACTTACAATACCAACCTCAGTAACACAAAATCTCATGTCATTGAAATAATTTGAATCAAATAGCATGACAGAACATAATATACCTTCAGGAAATGCCTTTCTTCAAATTTCCATGTTTTCAAATTACAATAATAAATGCTTCATAGTTGCAGTCAGAAGATGACAGATCTAACTTTGCTCTCTATAAAAGAGGAATTATATATTTTTTTGTTCATTCACTGATTCACGGTGTCACTCAGTCTAATCCATTTCAAACTATCACAATCACAGTTATTCCACCTGATAAACCTATTTTGTTTTTAAATGAGGAAGAGTTAAATCCACATTTCTACCTTCACGAAAGCACTAGAATTATAAAATTCACAGTTTTTCTAGTACATTTATAGAGGATTATTGTGGTTAAATTGCTGGTTATAGCTCCTTCCTTCAAATATTGAACATGTACAATACAATATCTCTGTGGGGAACCATTCATTTGAATGATTAGCAACCCTTGTTTTTATATGAAGAGGAAAATGTATAATTGTTATGTAACCTTAAATAATCTCTCTGATTATAAACGAGAGAGAGAGAGAGAGAGAGCGAGATTGATTGTAAACAACCTGATATCACTTCTGTTAATGCTCATCCTACATTACCTTTGCTTACATTCCTAGCACATGAAATTGATTCAGAGGACTAGAAAAAAAATGTGTATAAATAAAAAATATCCAATCTTTTGCATTAATGGTTTAGCACTGACGTGTTTGTACCTTTGTTTGCACGGACAATAACCAGCAACGTTAGTTCCCAAACCATTAGAAGGCATAGCATGTATGCCCTATTGATGAGCCCTATTGGTTGAGCATAGGTGTTTAAAGGGGACATTTATGGATTTGAAATGCCAGTTTTTTTACTTTTGAAAAGAATAGCTATTTTTTTCCAATTTGGAATGTCAGTTTTGTTGTTGTTTGAATCCTGTGTAGTTCAGTTGGTGGAGTACGGCTTTGGCAAAACTCGTGGTTGGGGGTTGTGGGTTCAAATCAGAAGTTGCAGACAGGGGAGCCCTTGTGATGGTGTAACATCTCTGCCATGCCAGGGATGTTGGACAGGGTAGAGTGGGCATCCACATAGGTGGTATCAGGTTGTTTATAATCTCCTAGCCTTCCATTATGGTGTTACCCAAGGAGAACAGCTGGACCTTATATCCTAAGTCTAATTTAGATCCTGCTGCTTTTTTCCAAGCCCAAATTGCCCTCACTTGTGTTGGTAGGCTATAGTGTTTCCCCCAGTGGAACTATTAGGCCAGAATGCACTGTCTGTGACATACCAAGATGACTTGAGTGATTCCTGGAGAGATTAATTGGTATAGTTTTTTAAAACAGTTTGGGTTAGTTGAGCACAGTCATTATTTTCGGTATGTCCTCAATCAAAATTCACCTGAAAATGAATAGACACTGACAGTGCTCTATAAATCAACATAGCTTTGTCATTGTTGACTGGGAACATACACTGCCGTTCAAAGTTTGAGGTCACTTAGAAATGTCCTTGTTTTCCATATAGGAAACATGAAATTTGTTTGAATAAGAAATATAGTAATTGACAAGGTTAGAAATAATGATTTTGAATTTAAATAATAGTTGTATCCTTCAGCCTTAGCTTCTGATAAAGAATCCTCCTTTTGCAGCAATTAAGTAGTCAACAATTCTAGTTGTCAATTTGTTGAGTTAATCTGAAGAGATTTCACACAATGCTTCCTGAAGCACCTCCTACAGGTTGTATTGGCTTGACGGGCACTTATGTACCATACGGTCATTCTGCTCCCACAACAGCTTAACAGGGTTGAGATCCAGTGACTGTGCTGGCCACTCCATTATAGACAGAATATCAGCTGACCGCTTCTTCCCTAAATAGTTCTTGCATATTTTGGAGCTGTTCTTTGTCCTGTTGTAGGAGGAAATTGGCTCCAACCAAACGCAGTCAACAGTGTATGGCATGGGGTTGCAACACTGAGTGGTAGCCTTTCTTCTTCAAGATCCCTTTTACCCTGTACAGATCTCCCACTTTACCACCACCAAAGCCCCCTAGACCGTCACATTGCCTCCACCATGCTTGACAGATGGCGTCAAGCACTCCTCCAGCATTTTTACATTGGGTCTTTGCGTCACAAATGTTCTTCTTTGTGATCGGTACACCTCAAACATAGATATATCTGTCCATAACACATTTTTCCAACATTCCTCTGTCCAGTGTCTGTGTTTTTCTGCCCATATTTTTTCTTTTTATTAGCCAGTCTGAGATATGGCTTTTTCTTTGCAACTCTGCCTAGAAGGCCAGCATCCCGGAGTTGCCTGTATTTCTGATCAACATTTTTTATTTTATTTTGAAAACAAGGAAATGTCTATGTGACCCCCAAACTTTTGAACAGTAGTGCATTTCCATTTAAAGCAATGACCTAGGAAGCAATTATTGTTCAACCGACATGCTCAGGGGCAGAACAATATTTCATCCTAACTTATTGGGGATTCAATCATAACATTTGCAAAAATATTTCAGCATTGTTTATATGGTCCCCTTTTCTTCAGAGAAATGTTCATCCCATTCTTCTCAGCATGCATGTTTAGTATAGGCATTGCTGTTGACAGGAATTCTGAAAAGTAGGAGGGGTTTACACGTGTGCGTCTATATTTAACATAACAAGCCAGCTTGTTCACAATTCCCATTAGTGCATGCATTATAAATGAACATTTTAGCATTTCCAATACTTTTACTTTGAATATTAACTTTTCTATCAACATACGTAGATAGCTATAATGTTCTGTATGTCAGCAAGCTAATGGATCTGGTAGATCTGGGCTCTTTTTGGAAGCAAGCAAGAAGAATATATATTTATATATATTTAAAAACACTTAAACATCACTTATTTTAAGGTGACCTTTTTTTAATTTTGGTAAATGTTTGTAAGACTGTTTTTTGAATGTTCTGACATTGATAGGTTGTAGACACCTGGCAGAACTAAAAAGGTTTTGGTCTAAAATCTCCTTATATTTGGAGATGGAGTACATGTTGCCATGTATTCACATTTTCTATAGACTTCTGCAATTTGCCAAATGTGATCTGACTGTTATAGGCCCCTTGAACCATAATTCTCACAGAAAATATGTGTCCTCTTCTAGGCAGGTTAACCAGAACTTCAGTTTGTTTACATTGCTTAATTATTTCCCTAATAAGAGAGATGGATATTTTTAGGCTTATTACAATTGTTGAAGGTCAATAACCTTTTGTCTCATTTCATTTGTGTGTTAAGCCAAAATGTTACCTCACATTTATTCTCCAGTGAAACTGGGGGTCATGAATGACTAGTTCATAAAGACTAAATAAAAAATGTAGAATATACATCAATTGGATTTTGCTCATACGATTTTCTGTTTGAATAAAATCCCTCCTTGATTACTACATTTTGTCTTTCAACAGTTTCACTAAAATCAATGTTGGATTCATATTATTATATCCGTAAGATGAACCTGATAAAAAAAAAAAACTGAAGATTGAGAGTGAATGAACTTTTCATGAGGACAATATTGCCAACTATAGGATAGATGCATCATTGATTAGAATGTCCTACTCAATGGGCAAAAATCATGCAAAAGCTGTGTACAATCTTACCGTAGTACCCGAAAGGGGTTACAGTAGTACCCCAATTACAACTTTTAGTTTTAATTGCAGTGACGAATGGTTCAACAAAAAATGTATGTGTGGGGGTGGAATATTCATGCAAGCAAAATATTTTCTTTTTTCTCTTTGAAATTATTCCCAACATCAACTAAAGTAACCTTATATCAACTGACTGTGTTTCAGTGTTTTTTTAATAAAATATTTAGAGAATGACATTTCAATCCATTTTGCAATTCATTGGTCAGTGAATTCCTATGCAAATATTTCAGGGCATTGTCAAATTTGTGGAACTTATGCATTGTATGAGATTGGCACAAGTAAATAAAAACAATGAATGGTATATAAATACTTATAAGTATTGTAAGTTTGTAGACAGCTATTTCAGCTTTTGAAATTCTCTCCCTATAATGACAGGGCATTGGCAGTAATTGTTTTGAAACGTCTATGAAATAATGACATATTTCTTTCACAGAGAGTAAATTCAAAGAATCGCCAAGATGTCTGAGTGAGTGTCTTAAAGATTGATCATCGTCAAAGAATTTGTTGATTTTATTGCATAATACATGAAAAATGACCATAGTATTTTATCTCAGCTTAAACCTGTATGTCAAACCTTTACACTTTAATTCCTCAGAAAAAAGATGTCTTCAAGTCGGAGGCATTACCTCAAGGTAAAAATGTAAACACTGATCTTTGTTGATTGCCAACAACTATCACTGAAAGGAGAGCAGTTGGGAGCCCTTGTATAACATTTTCTATGATTTTACATAAAAGCCTTTTTACAAAATGGCCGGCCTTTCATAATTGTAACCTGTATGCATTTCCTTGTCACACAGAGCTTGATGCTTTCCATTGCTAAAGGCTTACTGGAAGAGGAGGCCCAGGAGAAAGAGGAGGAGAGAAAAAGATGGATGGAGGAAAACTGCCCTCCCCTTTCCCTGCCATCGGGTTCTCAACAATTAATGGTAAACCAAACAGCTAACAAACTGGTTGCATTCCTTTACCGGCTTGTTTACACAGGCACCCAAAATCTGATTGATATTCTAATATGTTTATTTTTTGTGTGAGATATGCCCTTTTGCTCATAAGTGGGCAAAAGATCCGAATTGGCATGTCTGTGAACCCTACACTTTAAAGTGATATTTGTCAATAAATGTGAATCTATTCTATTTCTATTCAGGCTTGACAATGACACTTGATCACCCGCCACCCGCCCACCTGCCAAATCACTCTTAATAGCCACTTTGGCGAGTGGCATTATATATATCTATACACAGGCTTTTTTCTGCATTCAAAACTGAATGGCAGCAGCCTTCCCAAAATCTCCTATTGCCTCTTTGTGCTGGCGTGGTAAAACACGATTTTGTGCTTATTTACAGTGGGGAGAACAAGTATTTGATACACTGCTGATTTTACAGGTTTTCCTAAGCATACAGAGGGCTACAAAGCATGTAGAGGGCTGTAACTGTGAGAGACGGAATAGAAAACCAAAATCCAGAAAATCACATTGTATTAATTTGCATTTTATTGCATGACAGAAGTATTTGATACATCAGAAAAGCAGAACTTAATATTTGGTACAGAAACTTTTGTTTGCAGTTACAGAGATCATACGTTTCCTGTAGTTCTTAACCAAGTTTGCACACACTGCAGCAGGGATTTTGGCCATACAGACCTTCTCCAGATCCTTCAGGTTTTGGGGCTGTCGCTGGGCAATACCGACTTTCAGCTCCCTCCAAAGGTATTCTATTGGGTTCAGGTCTGGAGACTGGCTAGACCACTCCAGGACCTTGAGATGCTTCTTACAGAGCCACTCTTTAGTTGCCGTGTGGCTGTGTGTTTTGGGTCGTTGTCATGCTGGAAGACCCAGCTGCGACCCATCTTCAATGCTCTTACTGAGGGAAGGAGGTTGTTGGCCAAGATCTCGTGATACATGGCCTCATCCATCCTCCCCTCAATACGGTGCAGTCGTCCTGTCACCTTTGCAGAAAAGCACCCTCAAAGAATGATGTTTCCACCTCCATGCTTCACGGTTGGGATGGTGTTCTTGGGGTTGTACTCATCCTTCATCTTTCTCCAAACACAGTGAGTGGAGTTTAGACCAAGAAGCTCTATTTTTGTCTCATCAGACCACATGACCTTCTCCCATTCCTCCTCTGGATTGGCAAGCTTCAGACGGGCCTAGACATGCGCTGGCTTGAGCAGGGGGACCTTGCGTGCGCTGCAGGATTTTAATCCATGACGGCGTAGTGTGTTACTAGTGGTTTTCGTTGAGACTGTGGTCCCAGCTCTCTTCAGGTTATTGACCAGGTCCTGCCATGTAGTTCTGGGCTGATCCCTCACCTTCCTCATGATCACTGATGCCCCACGAGGTGAGATCTTGCATGGAGCCCTAGACCGAGGGAGATTGACCGTCATCTTGAAGTTCTTCGATTTTCTAAGAATTGCGCCAACAGTTGTTGCCTTCTCACCAAGCTGCTTACCTATTGTCCTGTAGCCCATCCCAGCCTTGTGCAGGCCTACAATTTTGTCCCTGATGTCCTTACACGGCACTCTGGTATTGGAGTTCAAACAGTTGCAGTTAATACAGGTAATGAATGGAGAACAGGAGGGCTTCTTAAAGAAAAACAAACAAGTCTGTGAGAGCCGGAATTCTTACTGGGTGGTAGGTGTGATTTTCTGGATTTTGGTTTTAGATTCTGTCTCTCACAGTTGAAGTGTACCTATGGTAGAAATTACAGACCTCTATATGCTTTTTAAGTAGGAAAACCTGCAAAATCAGCAGTGTATCAAATACTTGTTCTCCCCACTGTATACCGTAAAATACCAGCAAAACACTGCAGCTATGTGACAGTAGGAGTACACTCTTCTCATATTGACAGTGTTGCCAGGTTGGGTGTTTTCCTACAATTGGGTTATTTTTAATGGCCTTGGGCGGGTCGATTATTTTCTGGAGTATGCGGGAGAATAGCACTTTGCGGTCAATTAAATCTGGCGACCTTGCATACAGGACCACCCGGGGCCTGACATCACAGAGTAACATCAGAAAAATAAGTGGATCCTATTTTTCTTTTACACCCAAGCATGTCAAAATATTTAATTAAAACTTAAGAACCTCAAAATACATCCAATCCGCAGAACATTTTAACTTTTCAGGTGACTTCTAGCAGTTTAGAATGACAGATTAATTTAAAGAAAGATTGTGTGTGTGACAAATGAAGATGACTGTTAAAAAGACCATCAAATTAGGGTATATATTGTCACCAAAAACATTAGGGTATATATTAAGTAAATAGTGTATTATAATTTTTTTACAATCTATATATAAGTAACAATATAAATATATGAACGTGAAGACCCTGGACCAGAGACAACAGCAGAGCCTACATTATACAGCTGAAGGAAGTTTCGAGAGGGAAATTAATTATGTGTTGTCAAGGTAAGGACCGCAAAAAAAATATACACAAGCTTGTTAAAATGCCAGGTGTTTGTGAGGGAACATCTTGACGTGACAATATATGCCCACTCTTAGCAAAATCGTTCCAAATCTGTCAGATTGTGAGAAATCTGCAGATCACCCCACAGATGTTCAATTGGATTCAGGTCTAGGTTCTCGCTGGGCCATTCCAAAATGTATACTTTATTCTGGTGGAGCCATGCTTTTGTGGATTTGGATGTGTGCTTTGGGTTGTTGTCGTGCTGAAAGGTAAACATCATCTTCAGCTTTCTAACGGACACCTGAAGGTTTTGTGCCAAAATTGCCTGGTATTTTGAACTGTTCATAATTTCCCCCACCCTGACTAAGGCCCGGTTCCAGCTGAAGAAAAACAGCCCCAAAGCATGATGCTGCCACCACCATGCTTCGCTGTGGGTATGGTGTTCTTTGGGTGATGTGCGGTGTTGTTTTTGCACCAAACACACCTTTTGAAATTATGGCCAAATCGTTCAACCTTGGTTTCATCACACCATAGCACATTTTCCCATGTGCTTTGTTTTTGCAAACTTCAGCCGGGCTTGGATGATTTTCTTTGTAGGAAACGGCTTCTGTCTTGTCACCCTACCCCATAACCCATTCATATGAAGAATACAGGAGATTTTTGTCACATGTAGCACACAGCCAGTACTTGCCAGCAATTCCTGCAGCTTCTTTAATGTTGCTATAGGCCTCCCTGACCAGTTTTCTTCTCGTCTTTTCATCAATTTTGGAGGGAAGTTCAGTTCTTGGTAATGTCTCTGTTGTGCTATCTTTTCTCCACTTGATGATGAATGTCTACACTGTGTTCCATGGTATATCTAATGCTTTGGAAATTCTTCTGTACCCTTCTGACTGATATCTTTCAACAATGAGATCCCTCTGATGCATTGGAAGCTCTCTGCGGACCATGGCTTTTGCTCTGAGATGCAACTAAGAAAATGTCAGGAAAAGCCTACTAGAACAGCTGAACCTTTTTGTGATTAATCAGCATCACTTTAAATGATGGCAGGTGTGTAATGACTTCTATTTAACATGAGTCTGAACACAGTTACATCCCCAGTTTTAAGAGTGTCCACGTTATTTTAAGGTTTTTATTTAAAATGTTTCCGTTAGTTTTTCAATTGAAATATTCACATTATAGGTCATATTAAAAATGGAAATATTTCTGACATAATTTTTTGTCTCATTATTTTACATCACAAAAATCTGGCAATTTAACAGGGGTGTGTAGTCTTTTTATATGCATTGTATGTGGGTGTCTGGTAGTGTGCGGGGGCTGGGGTACAACCTTTGACAAATTTTAAGCCAGGAAAAACCCTGTTGTATATATATGTATAAAGAAAATTCGCCTCATTGCAATGAGAGTGACACAATGAGCTATGTCCCTACAACTCCCATGAGCACTACCTGCTCACAGTGTTTGATTCTGGTCCTATTGTGTTAGGCCTATTGCCTTGTGCCCCAGTGACCAACAATGTGAACGAGACAGACTTTGATGTAGCCTGTCAACTTTTATCAAATAAAGTAGTTTCCAAATAACAAAATGCTGCTTCATCTTCATCCGCTTATCCGTTGTCGGGTCGCAGGCGGCAGCAGCTCCAGCAGGGGACCCCAAACCTCCCTTACCCGAGCTACATTTGCCAGCTCTGACTGACGAGGCGTTCTCAGGCCAGTGTCGAAATATAATCTCTCCACCTAGTTCTGGGCCTACCCAGAGGGCTCCTCCAAGCTGGATGTGCCTGGAACACCTCCCTAGGGAGTCGTCTGGGGGCATCCTTACCAGATGCCAGAGCCACCTCAACTGGCTCCTTTCAATGCAAAGGAGCAGCGGCTCAACTCAGAGTTCCTCACGGATGACTGAGCTTCTCACCCTATCTCTAAGCCACCCTTGAGAGAAAACTCATTTCAGCTGCTTCTGCCCGCAATCTAGTTATTTCGGTTATGACAAAATGCTGGCTAGTGAAAATGCTGAGAGGCTAGTAACTTTGCAAAATCACTACTCACTGTGGCTGGTGAGCAAAAAAGTTAATGTCAAGTGCTGATTCTATTTATATATAAGAGAATGATAAATTACTACACATTTTTAAATTTATTAAAAACCTTTGAAATTATGATTTTACTAATTATATTATTATTATACTTTTATAATGATGATTATTAATCACCTCAGGAGTTCTTGAAAGAGTTGCACCATAAAATTGACAGGATAGATGAGGAGAGATATGACCTGGAGAGCAAAGTGAACAAATCCGCAAAGGAGGTATGTCATATACACTTTCCCTCACACCTCTTTAAACTTGGAATCCATTCCATGAGTAACTACTTTAAACGTAATCCATTCTATGATTTATTACTTTAGGCTTGGAATCAATTTCGTGAGTTACTACTGTATGTCAGGCCAGTTGGATCACTGTTGTTGTTTTTCTCTCCTTCCACTGACCAGATTGAAGATTTAAACATTAAAGTTATTGACTTGAAGGGCAAGTTCAAGAAGCCCACTTTGAGGAAAGTGCGCATGTCTGCTGATGCTATGCTCCAGGCTCTGTTGGGCTCCAAGCACAAGGTGTCCATGGATTTGAGAGCCAACCTGAAACAAGTAAAGAAGGAGGTTAAAGAAGAGGTGGGTAGATGTCGAGTAGGATTCGTTTATTTCACAAATCTCCTTATCCTTAGTGATTTTTTATTTTATTGTATGAGCTTAGTCATATTGAAATGCGTACATAGATTTGCTGAGCAGGGCGCGCACATATTATTAAGCAGAATCCCTGGTAGAGTCAGATATATCGTCAACCCTCTATGTAGCGTTGGGTCAAGGTTAGTCCAGAGTCATGGGTTGGAGTTCAGGAAAAAGTTATTATTAGAGATCTGCATATAATGATGAGATGCTTATGTTTCCACCCTTGAAAATGGGAGATGTTGGCCCGGCAAGTGACACGCCTAGGCCTGATTTTCCATTAAAATTGTATGGACTTATTTTGGAGAAATCTTGACTGATATATAACCCTTTTGCTTCAGCTGCTCAGCGCTTCAGCTCAGGTTTTCTAAGGAACAGAAATAGAACCAGAAACAGGAGTGATGTCCGTATTCAAATCAATCAATTCATCAAATGTATTTTATAAGGCCGTTTTTACATCCGCAGTTTCACAAAGTGCTTTTACAAAAGACCCGGCCTTAAACCACAAGGAGCAAACAACAGTAGTGTTGAATTTCAGTGGCTAGGAAAAACTCCCTAAGAAGGCAGACATTTGGAAAGAAACCCAGACAGGAACCAGGCTCAGAGGAGTGACCAGTCCTGTTATGGCTGTGCCGGGTGAACATATGAAGAGTAATCCAAATTTTAATAATTAATAAATGCATTTGGGCTGAGTCCAGAGACTTTTTAAACCTAATCCAGATTGGAAGCATGACCAGATGGACAAGGACAGGGACAACCGTGGGGGAGGGGTGGTCTGCGGAGTGGAACTGAAATCATCAGGTATCGTCTTAATCTGCAACACAACCAGGAGGACTTTGGACAGGGAAAGCAGCGAGTCAAGCCTGGTATGAGGGCCAAGACAATGTCCTCCTAAGTTTAAGACGGCAGGAGACAGGGAACATTTTGTAGGAGACAAGGATTTATAGTGGTGAAAGAGGACTGGTCCTACTCCCCCAGCACAATAATATAGCAGCGTAAGACCTTTGGGCTGAGATGGGGGGTCCAGTGATACTGTGGCCCTCTCCGGGGAAGGGCTAACAACTATAAAAACATCATAATTGTATTTATTTGTTCATTTTGATAACATGGATTTTATAGATCCATTATAACAATATCCCTATGACAACAAAAGTAAGCCTGAAACCGTAAACAGTTTTTCAATGGTAAATGGCCTCCATTCTACATTTATTCACAATTTCTGCCTATAAATTGCAAAACAAAAATGGTGAAGACCTCTGTTGCAAATGTGAAGGTCTGCGTCTCCAATTACCCATACTTTAATATGTAACCCATGATGACAGCATCCACAATAACCTACAGTCATTCATTCCATTGGCCACAGCCTAGAATTAATATAATAAGTATTGTCTGATTTTGTAACACCAACTTTCTTAAAAATACTTAGTTTATTAGTTCCAGTTCACAATTCTCTAAAATACTGCTGAAAGACTTGCCTTAGTTTAGTTGCTCAGTATTTCGAGTTATTTCATTACATGTTGTCCTGTGATAAAGTTGTCTGCCTGGAGCAGGCAATTTATCACTAGAGCTCATCAGTTTGCCAGTTTTGCATTTGTATTGCAGAATAAAAAATATGTAAGCATCAGTGCAACCAAATTAATTTTCAAACTCAGTTTGAAGTATTTTTAGGAAGGTTAATGTGCAGCTTTGATGACATCAGACACATTTCCACAGATGAAACTGAATAATGCTTAGTAGCACTGTCTACAGGGTCATTAACAATAAGGCACAAGCAGTCGTGGTTATGATTAACCAAAATGATGTTTCTTTGCAGGATAAGGAGCTGCGTAACGTTGGAGACTGGCGCCAGAACATTGAAGACAAATCCGGCATGGATGGCAGAAAGAAAATGTTTGAGACCGAGAGTTAAATTAGTCTACATATTTTACTTGCATACTGTACATCCCAAGCAATGGAGAGCTCTTAAATGTTGTATCACTCATGCTTCTGACCACCATGGTATTATTGTAACCTGTGTATGTTTCAGTTAAACATTTTGCATTAATAAATGCTTTTCAGACACAATATTGATTGTGTCCTTGGGTGATCCGCTGCTCTATGTTTTTGTAAATGGCTTGTCAACTACAGTGAATATAAAAATCTACACACATCTTTAAAAATGCCCGATTTTTGTGATGTAAAACAATTTGACAGATAAATCATCTCAGAACTCTTTCCACCTTTAAAGTGACCTATAACGTGAACAATTCAATTGAAAAACAAACGGAAATCTTTGAGGGGGGGGGATTAAAAACTCACAATAACCTGGTTGCATAAGTGCACACCCTTGAACTAATACTTTGTTGAAGCACAAAGCACGTTGATTTTATTACAGCACTCAGTCTTTTTGGGAAGGAGTCTGTTAGCATGGAACATCTTGACGTGGCAATATTTGCCTAATCTTTGCCCAATCTTCTTTGCAAAAAAAATCTGTCAGATTGCGAAGAAATATCCTGTGCACAGCTCTTTTCAGATCACCCCACAGATGTTCAATTGGATTCAGGTCTAGGCTCTGGCTGGGCCATTCTAAACCGTTAATCTTCTTCTGTAGAAACCATGCTTTTGTGGATTTGGATGTGTGCTTTGGGTCGTTGCATTGCTGAAAGGTGAACTTCATCTTCAACTTTCTAACGGATGCCCGGAGGTTTTGTGCCAAAAATGCCTGGTATGTTGAACCGTTCATAATTCCCTCAACCCTAACAAAGGCCCCAGTTCCAGTTGAAGAAAAACAGCCCCAAAGCATGGTGCTTCGCTTTGGGTATGGTGTTCTTTGGGTGATGTGCAGTGTTGTTTTTGCACCAAACACACCTTTTGGAATTATGGCATAATTGTTTAAACTTGGTTTCATCACACTATAACACATTTTCCCACGTACTTTGTTTTTGCAAACTTCAGCCGGGCTTGAGTGATTTTCTTTGTAAGTAAAGGCATCCATGTTGCCCCCCTACCCCATAGCCCATTCATATGAATAATATAGGAGATTGTTGTCACATGTAGCACACAGCCAGTACTTGCCAGCAATTCCTGCAGCTCCTTTAATGTTGCTATAGGCCCCCCTGACCAGTTTTCTTCTCGTCTTTTCATCAATTTTGGAGGGAAGTTCAGTTCTTGGTAATGTCTCTGTTGTGCTATCTTTTCTCCACTTGATGATGAATGTCTACACTGTGTTCCATGGTATATCTAATACTTTGGAAATTATTCTGTACCCTTCTGACTGATATCTTTCAACAATGAGATCCCTCTAATGCTTTGGAAGCTTTCTGCGGACCAAGGCTTGGATGCAACTAAGAAAATGTCAGGAAAACCCTACTAGAACAGCTGAACTGTATTTGTGATTAATCAGAGTAACTTTAAATTATGGCAAGTGTGGAATTACCTCTTTTTAACATGAGTTTGAATGTGATTGGTACATTCTGAACACAGCCACATTACCAGTTATAGGAGTGAGTGCAACCAGTTTATTGTAAGGTTTTTCATTTTTCCCCCTCGAAGATTTCAGTTTGTTTTTCAATTGAATTGTTCACATTATAGGTCACATTAAAAGTGGAAAAATGTGATTCATATTTGTCTCATTCTTTATACATTACAAAAACATGGCATTTTAACAGGGGTATTTAGACTTGTTATATCACTGTATATGTCTAGTCTAAATGTACTTTAAGTCATGTATTTTTGTTTGTTAAACTACATTTTATGTTAGACACATTATTTTATGCCCTTTTAATTGTTTCTTTTTGCCAGATAGGCCTGTATTGCTGTTTAATGTATAGTATATGGGCCAAATTAGCCCACGTTAACTTGATTATATTGTGTCTGATAGGCACAATGGAACCTCATGTTATGTGAAGTGCCACCAATGTTAGCCACTTCTGAATCACGTTCACATGTCCCTTAGAAGGGTTGCCACTGATTTATGATCTGACTGACAGAAAACATGTGACCTGACTAGGATTAAATCTTCAGTGATAAGAAGCACACACTCAGCTAAGAAGCTAGGTTAATTTCATGTAGCTTTGTCATAGGAACAGCATCGGTTTGACCCGAGTTGGGAAACAGAGTACTTTTCTGCTGGTTGCCTGTTCGATCACTGATTTGTTATGAAAAGATGTTGGCATGTCTTCGATAAAGCTGTGGAAGCTGAAGAAGAGCGTGCTTTGTTGGTAAGTGACACGGGCCACAATTATGCCGACAGACCAAGGCTTTGTGAAACGATTAACTGCAGCATGTGAGAATTAGTTAAAATGCCGGAAAATAGGTATATATGATTTCTGTTTCCAATTTGCACTTAAGATATTACTAAGTGAAGTAATGAAAAATCCATAATAAAAAAAAATGACTGCTAGTTAAAAAAACACCATGAATCAACTCTGAAATCTTTGTCTATTTTATTTGTCTTTCAGTGAATGATTGGAAAGTGAACAGTCATCAGGCCCTTTGGGCACCAGCCAATCCCAGGGACAAGATGCCTACGAGGTACTACTTTCATGCTTTGGCATACTTTTACAATAAACAACATGGGTGCCAGTGGTACTTCTGGCCTTCTGAAAGTATCTTCAGTATGTTTGTCAATGTTCTCCTTGCTGTTGAGTGGCCTGTCTGAGTACTGGCCCTATATGCTACTTATGGATGATGGCATAGGCTTAATAAAATATTTGAAATGAGAACAACGGTCTTGAAGGACAGGTTATTTATATTGAAGACTGTAGCGAGGGGAGGGCACAGAGAATCCCTGTACTGTATTTCATGACCTTGTCAGCCCATTGGTTTGGTCAGTAATCTGCTTCCATAAAGAGAAATGGAGGATTATAGAAAGACATCAGAGAATGCAATATATATCTTCTTAACACTTGAGCTGCCTGCTCAGTCAGTTGGCCATTCTTCAACACGCCTGTGCTGCTTTCTGAAGGTGAGAACCAATCATTTTGTCCGCCACTGAGAAACAGAATTTTTATAGCTGTAGCATACAGTAGCATTCAGTAGCGTTATTATCTTTGCAGCAACTTAAGAGTAATAGCAGTATTATAGTGATTTCCCTGTCAGTGTGGAAAATAATAATGTTTCTATTAAGACTTTCACATGTGAAACACATTTCACATGTGATATAATGTGAATGTATGTATGAGAAATGTGTTGCATTGTGATTGCTCTTTTTTATTTGAGTCTGATTGGCTATTGTTTTGGAGTGTTTCATATCGACGAGGATTGAGCATTTTTCTTACACCCTTGCCAATAATCATAAATTATTGTGTTTGGATTGCTGGTTATACTTGTTATAAATATTGTGCTTACATTTCATTCTTCTTTAAATAGATGTAATGTCTGTCAAATGTACAGTTAGCTGAATAATTATCACATTATGTAAGCTCAAGTGTAGAGATATCATCATCTAAAAATGCTTAAAGCCCATAAATAAAGGTTTTAATTTGTGTCACATTTGACAGACATTTTATAGATTGTGTTTCTTCTGTGTCATTATTTCTTAGTTTTTTGCATTAAGAGATGTGACTCAAAATGCATTACTATCCCTGGAGTGGTAAATGATGGATAAATGGACTGATGATAGGCTGAAAGTGTACACTGCCACCAGACATACATTTGAAAGCGATCTTCAAATGTTTTTCTTCCTGTCAACAGCATATTTGGCCATACTTCCATAGCCTGTTACAACATTATTGACGTCTCTTATACATTACTTTCACTATCGGAATGGGCACATAGCACCAAATTTTCTATACTGGCTCAACTTTGATGCATTTTCTAAACCACAATAATTTTGCTGCGTTTTGATTTCAGACACGACTAAAGCACTTGTGTTACTTCACATAGTGAGGATAAGTCTTTGCTAATACACAACCCCACACCAGGAGAAGTTGAACAGCTGTCACACTAGCTGTTGTACAGTAAATATCAGAGCTGGGTCAATTCAAATTGAACGCAGTCAAGAAGCGAGTTTGTTACTTTTAAGTTGGTTTATTTTTATTTATATGAACAGCTTTTACACTGCTGTTTACTAATAAGTCATTCAAAATAGATATTGGAATTTGTTATTTAAAGTTTGATTTCTAAATTGACTTGCTTTAATTCAAATTGACCTCAGCTCTGGTTAATACTTCCAAGCCATTATAGTGAATATTTCTGAAGCAGTGCTGGTATTTCAAATACAAATGTATTTAAGACTTACAGCAATTTGTGACACATGCTTGTCTGCAGGCCTGAAATGTCCTGGCTAAAGGACAGGTGTTTTTAGAACTACACTGCTTCCAAACACTGCAAGAGTCATGGGTTTGATTTATTCCGAAATAAACACATCTGAATTTGAATCTGAATAATTTCACTGGATAGAAAACAATATATGATAGTAAATCCATTTTTAGGTTGCATCATTTTTCTGGGATATCATTGTGTATGAGACAGTTGAGCGATCGCACTGAACAGGCCTGATAGAGCAGTAGCAGTTATTTTTGAGATGTGGCCTAACATCTTGGTCATCTAAGGGATGTTCTAGAAAGCAATGACAGGCCTGGCACCACCAGCTTTGGTTTTGGGTTACGGTGACCTCTCGGAAACAAGCCTACCATAACACAGAGCCACTTAAGACAAACCCTGGGCCCAATTTAGATCAACTCAACTCAGAATAATGTTCCCATCTCTGGGGAAATGACACACAGTACATAGACCAAAATTTTGACTTGAATATGTTTGAGGGATTTAGAATGTATTATTATAAATGTTCTCAATTACTAAACTAAGGAGGTCCCCTGTTGGAAGTAACTGGAGACCAGGGCTCTCTTTATAATAACACAATAACTTTACACAGTTTTTGTGTTATTATAAATGTTCTTAATTACTAAACTAAGGAGGTCCCCTGTTGGAAGTAACTGGAGACCAGGGCTCTCATTATAATAACACAAAAACTGTGTAAAGTTATTTTATTCATTGTGTTAGACAACATTTGACAACTGTCTAAAATTGTTCATGAATATAATGGTATAAGTAATCTTATAAGTCTGCTGATAGGTTTGGTTAATTAAGGATACCAGTGTTGTTGATAATTAGATGGCTGTTGAATAATACTGCACATAATTCATGATTGCTCTTTTGTTTTTTGTTCATTACAAGGAAGGGAGGATATTACAGCCAAGATGGCTGAGTAAGTATGGGCTAATATATTTATTAATTTATGTTTTAAGTTTTTAGATGCTTTTACTAAATGTAACATTCTCTCCTTGGGCCAACAGCAAGAAAGGCAATGTGTCATCAAGCCGTAAGCATACACTCAAGGTAAAGAATCCTTATAGCCCTTTCTTGACTCCTTTATTCAAATTATGTTTTATATTTAGTAAAGCTGTAAATGATGTACAAGGGGTGAACAAAATAAATGGAAACACCACAAGGAAAAGGACTTGTACATTGAAGTCAATAAATACCATTACAAATGCAGCTGCACAGGTCACTTCACTGTGAGTGCCAATCAGCAGTACATATGTGTCAGTGAAGAAAGAGATCTGACAAATGATTCTTTGATGTTTTGAGTTTTCAAAGCAACATAAGTCAATTAACAGAGTTCCAAAGAGGCCAAACAGTCTTCCCAAATTGCAGGTGAATTGGTCGCAAAAACTGCAAATTGATTAATTGAGTCTAATAGAACGGTCTGTCATTTGTAAACCGCTTGCATCCAAGGCCAACGCACAAAGAAGCATGCTGTACCTTGGTGTATGGAGCACAAAACCTTGAACCCTGAGCAGTGGAAAAAATAATATGGTCTGATGCGCCTCCTTCTCCCTATGTCTTATATCCGTATGCTTCTGGAGAAAGTCAAAGGATGCCTTCAGCCCACAACCTATGTCTGCTGCCAGCTGTTAAACCTGGTGGGGGATCCGTAACAGTACGGGCAGCCATCACATGGAATTTAATGGGTCAGATGATTGCACTGCATGGTATTACTGCCAAGAAATATGAGGTCATATTACAGGACCAGGTACACCCTATGGGTCAAACACTATTCAAGGATGATAAAGCTCCAATACACAGTGATAAACAACTTCAAGATTGGTTACATGAACCCTAGAAGGCCTCCCAAATCACCAGATCTGAAAATCCTTTAACCTATGGCAAGTTCGATAATGTAAAGTGCCAAGTACATTTTCACCTCCTTCATACCTCAAAAACTTGAAGCTCTTCTTTTTAAAGAATGGTGATGAACAACTACACACAATTCCAAACTTGTAAGACACCTTTCCAAGTAGAATTTGAGCTGTTCTGAAGGCAAAGTGTGGCCTTACTTATTGCTGTTGGTCCATGATATTAATATATTGTTAGGTGTTTCCATTATTTTGTCCTGTATGAAAAATGTCAGTTCTGTAAAAAAGTAATAACATCAAATTGAGATAATGGTCAATTGTCTTATCAACTATCATTATTTTTCTCCAGAGTTGCATGCTGGCAGTTGCTAAGGATTGGCTCGAAGCTGAAGCGATAGAAAAAGTTAAGGAGAGGGAGATATACATGGAAGAGAACTGCCCTCCTTTGGAACTACCACATTCCAAAGAAGAATTAATGGTAAGATACACAGATTTTGAGATATTCACAAAGAAAAAGAATAAAGATCATACTTTTCTTCTGTCCATTTTCTTGACATACAGTATACCTGCTTGATACAATCTGTTTTCTGAGTCAATGTCATACTAAGTTGGTTAATAGAAGATGTGTATTACAGTAACACATTTCTTTGTTGTTTTCTTTTATTAGGAACTTTGCAAACAGATGTATGAAAAAATCAATACAATTGATGAAGAGAGATATAACCTAGAATACAAAGCAGGCATGGTTTGTAATGAGGTAAGCAACTGAATTCTCTCTCTCTCTCCATATATATTTGTATATATGTATATAACTCCTGTCAAAAGTGTTAAAAACACAAAACTCCTGTCCAAATGTGTTGGAAATCAACACATATGGAATCATGTAGTAAGCACATAATAGTGTTAAACAGAACAAAATACATTCATATTTTATATTCTTCAAAGTAGCCACCCTCTGGCTCGATGATAGCTTTGCACTTGACATTCTCTCAATCAGCTTCATGAGGTAGTCTCCTGGAATGCTTTTCCTACAGCCTTGAAGGAGTTCCCAGGTATATTAGGCACTTATTGGCTTTTCCTTCAATCTGTGCTCCAACTTATTCCAGACCCTCTCAACTGGGTTGAGGTTGTATGATTGTGGAGGCCAGATCATCTGATGCAGCACTCCATCACTTTCCTTCTAGGTCAAATAACCCTTAAACAGCCTGAAGGGGTGTTTTTGGTCATTGTCCTATTGAAAAACAAATAATAGTCCCACTAGGAGCAAACCAGATGGGATGGTGTATTGCTGCAGAATGATGTGGTAGCCATGCTGGTTGAGTGTGTCTTGATCACAGGGAGTGTCACCAGTAAAGCACACCAACAACATCACACTTTCCTTCTCCACGCTTCACGATGGGAAACACATGTGGGGATCATCCAAACGTTTGACCGGTGCAATACATAATATATATATACATACACAAACACACAGTGCCTTGTAAATGTATTCAAACCTCAGACCAATTCTATCATTCTACTGAAGTTCAAATTCAGGGTGAGGCGAGAATTTGGTTCGAATGAATAGATAGTCACTGAAAACCAGACATTCTCATGCCAAACACTCGACTGAACAACTGTTGTCATTAAATATATCGGTGGGAGTGTTCATTGAGGTTGTTGCTTCAAGTTGATTCTCAGAGAATCTCTCTCACATACATAACATCACTTTCATTTGCTTTCACCCATTCATGTATCAATGCGAAACTTCATCCATTTCTTGCTCCAAATAAATTTTCTGTTCATATCAGAATCATTTGAAAAGCTAGCTATCAAGCTAGTTATAATTTCAGGTTCAGCTATTTGCCGGAGCGTATACAAGAAGCCGGCCAAGAAGGGCATTTGACTCTTACTGAGTGAGTGAGTGCCTGACAGACTGACTGACTACCCATTGTAAAAAAGCATAGTGGTTAGTAGTGCAGACTGTCACGTAGTTGACCAGAGTTTGATCTTCGCCACGGACAAAACAAATTGGCCTCAGTATTTGTTCCGGATAGACTAAAATGTTACCGGCAACCAGCTTCAGTAACTACATTAATGTAAGCCTAAAGTATAACTGTTCGTGGTTATTTTGCGATGTACAAAATGCACCGACAACAAAGAGATTGCTCTCAATTCCGAGTTACCTTGCGTAGTTCACATAGCGTAGTGATTTGATATTCAACTGTTATTGTTTTCATAATAAGTACTGTATTTGCTAACCATCTACAGTGATCTCTTTCTAATTTAACATGTTTAATGTAGTGTAGCGACCGTGTTATACCTGTTGTTTTTTTGGATGTCAGCTAATAATGGTGGGAACTGGTTTTGAGAACCTCAACTAATTGGTTCGACATTGCTAAAATAAACATACATCATATTTCTATCCATGTATCACACACAAAACTACCCGCTTCTTAAATAGCATAGTGGTTAAAGACACAGTCTGCCACATAGAAAACCGTGGATCGAATCCAGCCTGGGTCAACAACATTCAACCCTTCTAATCACCGACGGCAGAACTATGCTTGCCTGGTTCCTTTTCTTTTCCTCCATTGCAAATACGTCTTCTTTACATTAAGTGACATTGATAGCCCAAGACGCCACTTTCCTAGGTAGTGTGAGCCCCATTTTCGGTAGAGTACATCAGTTTTTTTTGCAACTGTTAAAAGACAATTTGGTCAAATTTTGTAATCTATTTTTCCATGATTGATAACACTAACACTATGAAAATGAGGTCTCTCTTTCGAGAGATTGTGAAGTAGACTCGGCACACTGCAAATGTTTTTTGAGTAAACTTACAAACATCGATAGCTCGAGATGCCACCTTTCTTAGTTAGCATGCGACAGATTGTTTCATAGAGCAGCCTACATTTTCCGTGCCATATTGAAAAAGACTCGAGATGCTAGGTATTTTGTTAAGTTACAGATATTGATAGCTCGAAATGCCACCTTCCAAGATAGCGTGCTTCGATTGAGAGCCATAGGAGTTTTGCAAATGTGAAGTCAATTCTGTCAGGACTGTATCAAGTTTCTCTGCAGTGTGCAAGCATATTGCTCCATTTTCCCACGATTGACTGCTACAATCCTGTGTGGTACATCTTTGTTTATTTTGTTTAGTTGGGGTTTCATTGCCGAAGTAGCATCTAGTTTAGTTATAATGTGAGCTAATTAATCCAATGCTTGAATTCTGTTATTACTAATCCAAGAATGTTTCCTGAATTACAGATGAATCCAAGATAACAACTATTGTAAAAATATATGGATATTCTACAAATGTTGTCACATAGGCTGGTTAGAAGATAAACATTTTGCCCCTCACAAAAGTTAAACACCGAGCCTACTGTGAGCTTTCTAATACTTTCTATTAGCATGTTTTGTAACTATAAAAGTAACCAGAATAAACAACATTGGCCATTTGAGCTGTCAGGATCATATTTATATACTATCAACAGGTTTTGTGTGAGTACAGAAACATCAGAATTGCAGTAATGAGCGCTCTGAGAGGAGAACTAACACACAGATGAGTTATCGGCGTTACCATCATTGAAAACACATCGGGATTTCCAATTATGAGTATATCCAATTATAAGTACCACGTGACAACCAGATACAATTACGGATACTTCTGTAGTACTGTGATGAGATAACCGTGCAATCCTATTAACAGTGGGTCATTTGAAATGTTTAGTTAGATTCCTTATTGTAAAACTGACAAGCAAAATGTTAATGCAATAACTACATTTTAATGTACAATTTGTACAGCGCCGTTTCCCAAAAAGCTGTGGCACAGACTTTGCAGAGGCCTCCCCCAAACACCCTTAAAATGTATATGCCTTTATTAGGTTATACCAATGCCTCCTACATCAATAGACTTATGTCTGGTTGCTGGAAGACATGAAGACAAGCTGCTGCGAGCTACCGGCGGTGTCAGTGTTTTGTCTTTGGAGGTGCTGATGATAGCTGATCCTCTATGGCTTGTTTAAATAAGAATGTCATCTTTGGGTGTTTTACGCAAGCTATTTCAGACAGCACAATTGCTTCACTTTTAAGCTTTTTACTCATGTGTACAGTCATCTATCAAAACATAATGACCAAAAGCAATACTGTCGTCTATCAAAATGCTGTCAATCAAAAGCAATATCGAAAGTGGCTTCTGCACGTAAGATACGCAAAGGTGGTGGAATGATGGTGGAAAATAAGTATTTGGTCAATAATAACAGTTCCTCTCAATACTTTGTTGTATACCCTTTGTTGGCAATGACAGAGGTCAAATGTTTTCTGTAAGTCTTCACAAGGTTTTCACACACTATTGCCGGTATTTTGGCCCATTCCTCCATGCTGATATCCTCTAGAGCAGTTATGTTTTGTGGCTGTCGCTGGGCAACACGGATTATCAACTCCCTCCAAAGATTTTCTATGGGGTTGAGATCTGGTGACTGGCTAGGCCACTCCAGGAACTTGAAATGCTTCTTACGAAGACACTCCTTCGTTGCCCGGGCGGTGTGTTTGGGATCATTGTCATGCTGAAAGATCCAGCCTTGTTTCATCTTCAATGCCCTTGAAGAGTTTTTCTCTCAATATCTCACAATACATGGCCCCATTCATTCTTTCCTTTACACGGATCAGTCGTCCTGGTCCCTTTGCAGAAAAACAACCCCAAAGCATGATGTTTCCACCCCCATGCTTCACAGTAGGTATGGTGTTCTTTGAATGAAACTCCGCATTCTTTTTCCTCCAAACACGACGAGTTGAGTTTTTACCAAAAGGTTCATTTTGGTTACATCTGACCATATGACATTCTCCCAATCCTCTTCTGGATCATCCAAATGCTCTCTAGCAAACCTCAGACGGGCCTGGACATGTACTGGCTTAAGCAGGGGCTTAAGCATTCACTTGGTCCCTCCGTGTGGTTCTGGGATTTTTGCTCACCGTTCTTGTGATCATTTTGACCCCACGGGGTGAGATCTTGCGTGGAGCCCCGGATCGAGGGAGATTATCAGTGGTCTTGTATGTCTTCCATTTTCTTACTTATTTTACCGAGGTATTTAACAATAAATTAATAAAAAATCCTACAATGTGATTCTCTGGATTTTTTTTCTCATTTTGTCTCTCATAGTTCAAGTGTACCTATGATGAAAATTACAGGCCTCTATCATCTTTTTAAGTGGGAGAACTTGCACAATTCGTGGCTGACTAAATACTTTTTTGCCCCACTGTAGCCAATTTTACAGTCTTCCATTACCTGGCCGTCAAAACTCTGTGGCTGTCAAAGAGCACAGTTTCCTCACTCTCAAGTGTTCTGCTTTTCCATTTTTTATATAGACACAGCTTATTTGTTTGCTATGCAGGGTGGAGCCCCCACGCCTCAGAGTGGCTGCCTCCCAGCTGCCAGTGGACGCAAGAAAGAATGCAATGATGTGCAATTTATTTATCCCTATATTTAATTGAAAATAGCACAAAGACTGTTTTTAATGCAGTGGCCCAAAGATCACACCCCTCTGATATACATTTTTGGCCTTGTCACTTGCATACAGAGATATATATTTTAAAGATATCGTAGATGATGAGACCCTCTGCAATTTCACTTTAAAAAACATTCTTAAATTCTTTCACTATTTGCTTGCGCAGTCTCTTACAGTGCCGTAAACCCCTCCCCATCTTTACTTTTGAAAAACTCATCCTCTCTGGCAGTCTTTTTTTATAACTGATCATGTTACTGATTTTTGTTGCCGATTAGCCAAATTAGTTGTGAGATGTTCCTCCAGGCTTTCTTTAGATTTACACAACTTTTCCAATCTTTTGTTGACCCTGTCACAACTTTTTTTAAATGTTTTGCTGGCATCAAATTCAAAGTGGGCATACAGTATATATTTAAAGAAACAACATTTATTCTGTTTTTCTTTACATTTTACCAAGCGTCCCAAATGTTTTTTGAAAACCGGTTTGTAATTCAATAATATGAGAAATTGATCAGGGGTTTGAATACTTTTCCAAGGCACTCTATATTTACACATTTCTATTTATAGTGTTTGTAACACTTAAGTGTTTGTAAAAGTTAATGCATCATTGAATAACCACAATTCAATGAGTTTAGTATAAATCAGTTCTTATGAATCATTTATAAATTGCTTGATAGTTTTGTGGGGTATATTATATTATTGCTGAACTATTTGTACTTCAAAAATATTCTATAAATGTATTGTATTGAACATCTCCAAAATTGAGTAATCCTAAAGTCTTGAAATAGCATGAAATAGAGTATGAATATGCATGAAAAACAGAAGAAACCATAAGCATATTGCCTCAACTTACATATTGTTCCTTTAACTATATATCATTGAACTATTAAAAAATCTATTTAATGTCAAATGATGTTTGACATTTTTGAAACAGAAGGGCTTGAGTGTGCAACATTATGGATTATGGATTACCAGTAAAGGAGATCTTGTTTAGCCTTTTTTGTCATTAATTGATCGCCTTGATTCAAACCTTTGGTATTTCCAATGCAGTCAGAATCATTTAACTGGTGTGGGTCCACAATCCTAAGGAGGTTGTGTAATGCATGATGTACCATGTTGGAGGAGAGGCCATAGAAGATTCTATGATATTTCACAAAGCCAGCTTACGCTATTCTATTTAAAAAAATTGTCAGCTTCTGGTGTACTCATCTGATTGAAAGTACAGTAGCATCTTGGGGATGCAGATGAACATACTAATTTCAAATGTAAATTGCTCAAAGTGTTATTGGAGAATGTCAACATTATGCTCTGCAAGACAATTTAAGCAAGCTGTTCATGTCAGGTGATGTTGTATTTGACTTGCCCAGTTGCTAACTAGAAGGCCAGAGAGGGATTACTTAAAGTACTGATTTAAGGTGTGAAAAGCTTTTTAAGAACATGGTGTTTCAAGAATTGTTATGACAAAAATATTACTTTATTTCTTCATTCATCGGGAGCGTTTTTCTGCTGTTTACAAGCGACTTCTTAGTTAAATGGCCGTTTGGTGTATTTTATTTGCTTTGAAATTCTCTTCAGTGACGCCTACATTTCTTTCACTGATTTTGTGATCTATCATTGCATCCCCTTCCTAAATTGATTATTTATAATGGCCATTCTCTTGTACTGATAATTTTTTGAATATTTTTCTATTAAGGAATGGCAACATATATCTTTCAAAACATAGTACCATAGACCATTTGTTGTTTATTCATTTTATTTTACCTTTAAATAACATGGCAAAAGGCCATTGAAAAACAATGTTTTGTTATAAGACATGTCTGTTTTGCCAAAACAATCAATACAACGCAAAAAAATATAAATTCCGATATAATCCCTAACGTACAATATGTGGTCTCGACTATATTATGTGATCTTGACAAATTTCAGTCCCGAACCAAACACAGTGGAAAACCGCTTACATAAACTATCTTGCTCCATTCATCAACCAATTATCCTTTCTGGGATGCAGTATTTATTTTAAGTCACAATGTACATGTTTTGGCTCACTTAGAAATGCCCTTGTTTTCCAAAGAAAAGTAATAATAAAATGTATCATAAAATCATAAAATGTATCAGAAATAAAGTGTAGATTGTTAATGGTGTAAATTACTATTGTAGCTGGAAACTGATGATTTTTATGGAATATCTACATAGGTATACAGAGGCCCATTATCAGCAACCATCAGATCCAATGTCACATTGTGTTTGCTATTCCAAGTGTATCATTGTAAAAGGCTTATTGATCATTACAAAACCATTTTGCAATTATGTAAGTGCAGCGGAAAACTGTTGTGCTGATTAAAGAAGCAACACAATTGGCTTTCTTTAGACAAGAGTATTTGGAGGCTCAAAATGACCAGAAATAGAGAACCTTCTTTTGAAATATGCCAGTCTGTTCTTGTTCTGAGAAACATTCTTGTTCTGAGAAATGAAAAATTGCTCAGAAACGGAACATCTCATACAAGGTTGTGTACTACTCCCTTCACAGAACAGCACAAACAGACTTAAACCAGAATAGAAAGAGGGGTGTGAGGCCCCAGCGCACATCTGAGCAAGAGGACACATACATTCGAGTATCTAGTTTGAGAAACAGACAGATCACAAGTCATGGCAGCGTCTTCAAATTCATTAGTACCCACAAAACACCACTTTTAACATGAAAAGTGAACTCTTAGGATTGTGTCCTACTTGGTCAGTGGCCCATATTTGCCGCAGCCAGCCCTTCTGGTCATTAAATCAGACATGGTACATTTTCCTCTAAATCAGGCTAATTAGTAGATTCATTTTTGAGACATTCACTTTGGACTTACTCACTGCAGCTTTAAATCTATGGATTTCAACCCCTTCGTGATGGTGTGTATAAATAATGCAATATGCCACAGTCTACCTAAGATGTGCCATGACAAAACCTCAAAACCTTTAAATGAAGAACCACTGTATACATTTTCAGTTTAATATTGGTTTACTTAGCATTTCTTTTTGATATATGAATATTTTCAACATTATGTGTTGTGTGGTTGTTGCTGAACAATTGATGGGTTATTTGGGCAATATTGACACCTAAACAAGCATCAGGTACTGCTGTCATTGCATGTCCACATTTTTTTGAGTAATAAAAAGTATTACATTATTCATTACTTCAAAAGATTTTGATTTATGTTTGAACAATTAAATCCCTGATTCAAACTTCCACTCACTAGGTTATAGACCTGAACATAAAAATTGTTGACCTGAGAGGCAAGTTCAAGAAGCCAGCTCTGAAGAAAGTGCGCATGTCTGCTGATGCTATGCTCCAGGCCCTGTTGGGCTCCAAACACAAAGTGACCATGGATCTGAGAGCCAACCTGAAACAAGTGAAGAAAGATGAGAAGAAAGAGGTGGGCATTATCGGATCATTACACACACATAATATGTAAAGCATCTGGAGATATTTTTACACTAAATGAATATTCTAACCTTTATTCTTTTGTCATGCTTTTTGCTTTTAAAGGATAAGGATTTGCGTGATGTTGGTGACTGGCGTAAGAACATTGATGACAAGGCCGGCATGGATGGCAGGAAGAAAATGTTTCAAGGAGATAATTAGATCAATGGGCCGGGTTTGTCTAATTGGCATGACTGCTTTTCTGCAATGTCTTACTGTCAGCCATGTATCGATACCTATTACAGCCAGTATTGTAACACATCAGTGTTTCTTTTTAGAAACAAAGTAAAATACAAAGTGAAAGTAAGAAGGCCTCAGCAGGATGTGTTTTATGGTCTGATAGTTGGTGACACTGCTGTACTCCCTATTGACCATAGCAGAGTCAGAGATATGTATGCAAATGAATTGTAAAAGTAGCAATGTTTTCTAATAAATTGTCGTACGGAAATCATTCTTAACTTCATTTATTTCAGTGTTCATACCCTAAAACAGAAAGGCAGGTTAAATGCAATATCCTGCTACTGCTATCCTGTAATGTTACTTTTTACAGTGGTTCTATCCTGTAATGTTGCGTTTTACAGTGGTTCTAGACTGCAATGTTCTAAAACTACTGTAAAAAAGTATCAATTCGATACCTTTTCTGAAAATCTACTCCACATTTCCAAAGTTAAAGAGAAATTATATAACCTTATCCAAATATAAGAAAGAGTAAGGATTTTATATTGTTAGCCTTCACCGCTCAGAGATAATATTTGTTGGATGGCTGTCATTTACATCCCTGTCCATTTTGTTGATAGTCACTAATGGACATCAGTACTTGAGGCTTGTGTACATTACACTGCATTTTCCAAAATGTATCAAAGATGACTCCAGCCACAATATCCTTTTGTTTTGTAAACTTGCAGACATCGATAGCTCGAAACACCACCTTCCGAGGAAGTATGCAGCACATTTTCAATAGCATTACAAATCAAATGTATTAAGGCCTTTTACATCAGCAGTTGTCACAAAGTGCTTTTACAGACACCCAGACTGAAACTCCAAAGACAACTTGTGTATGGTTTTTGGAGCTCTGAGGTTTTCTTCTTTTTACCTGGGCTTTGTTCATTTCTAAAGCTTTATGGATCCTGACAATCTCCCCAGTCTGACAGCGACAAGAAAACCCATAACATGATGGTGTCACCATGGTATTTGAAGAAACAATTAATGTATTTATTTTATTGTATGTGTCATACAAGCCTGTTATTTAGAGCAAATGGAATATTGTTGATCACTTTGTATTTTCGAATATTCTGGAGAATGATTTTTTAAAGCAAATGAAAAATTGGGTACAGCTATTTTTTGTAGCAATTGTGAAAAAAAATTCACTGAAGCTTGCTTTTTTTCACCGCAGCTGAAATCAAGGTGAGTAACTTCTTGTTCATTTTGCATCACAAATTTCAGAAAACAAAATATTTATAGGGGCGCTGTGTAGAATCCTGCCTCTCAACAATCACACGACTTGTCTCCTCCTTGTCTCCTCCTTGTTTTTCCATACCTAACAAGGCTGGAATTGTATTAGTTATCCAGGGTGGTTTAGTTGGGAAGGATTGAACAGTGAGTGTCTAAAGCAAGTATAAGGAGATTACAAGTCAATGCAAACTGATTGCAGAATGGCAAGAAAGTGTAAATAGGGAATACTTTATGTCAGTCACTCAGATTAATGTTGTCGAACGGTGTTATTTGAATCTTAAAACATTAACTGCAGAACTCTACTGGTCAGTTTTGCTTGTTTTTACACTAATTGCCCTTTTAAGTTTTCTGTTTTTGCAAATGTAACACATTCAAAAGTAATTGTGTGTTTTCAGAGTCAGGTGTCTGTTCTTGTCTACAGTTTGCCTCTTGTGTGGAGTCACACCAGCTTGAACACTCATGGCCTCCCGTACACTGTGTGCTGAATCTCACTATTACTGGCAGATTTCCCAAGTCGAACATATGGCAGAGAATATTTACATTTTTACTTTCATTGCCTATTATTTAACCTAGTTTTATCAACCATGGTGAACAGAAATTTGAGCAGGGGCCTCCTGTCAGCTGTTGTTGAACCTAGATCATCACTGTTTTTGCTCCCTTTCACAATTGAAGCTCACAGCTTATACACATTCACTAGTGTTTTTTTATGTATATTTGAATAATTAGGTGGCTATTGTCACAGATACATTTCAGTTGTGCATGTGTTATCTATTCATCAAGATTTTACAAAGATGACCAGTTAAGCTAAATGGTCTGCACTATCAATGTATAACTGATCATGCACATTGACAAGTGCCTAAATAAATAAACACTAAAACTAGAAAAACAATCTTGAAGAGTTGGTTATTTCTATTTCAGTAGCTGGGAGGCTGGCTTTGGCTAGTGTTACAGCTAAACCATTGGTCTGAGCTGGGCTGCTCCAAATCCATAAAGAGAAATGAAGAGATTTGCTGAGCCATCATTAATTCCCATTAAAACCCTCACAGCATCTCAGTTGCAGGTCACAGTCCTAAACGTGTGTACTGTCTGATCACCAGCTTTCTCTTATAGGTGAGAACCTCCTAGCTATCTTTCTTCAAGCTTTATCTTCTCTTTGTTCTCCGCTTGGTTCAGCATCCTAGGATTTCCGCAACTCTTCACCTGTTCTGGATTAATGCTCCGTTTTCCCTTTTGAGACCCTGCAATCTGCTACCCACGTGAGATCTGACCAGTTGTCTCTCTCTGTCTAAATGGCAGTTTAAACTTGGTATACAGGGTAGATTGTCTGTTTAAATATGAGAACCTGTAGTGTTGTTGTGAGGACATGGTCCTGTAACCACCCCATTGTTCATTAGAGCATGAACCACTTAACTCTTGTCTTTTAGTAAAAGACAAGGCATATTCAGCTATATCGATTATGAAGATATTAACTACTGTATGTGATTTGGTTTAGATATATCTCTGGAGTTTAATGCTATAATTGTAATGCTGCATCCTCTATGATGTTATTTTATAATTATAAGGTGTGACACCTGTTTCCAATTGACATTGAAATTTATCATGACTGCAATAACAATGTATTTTGTAGTTGGTATGTCCTTTTAGTAATCTGCAATTATCTAGGGTATTAAGAAGTATTGTTTCTAACAAGCAAATTGTGATTCCTAAAATATTTTTCATTGTTATTTTACTTAAATTCTGATTTAATTCAATTATATCTTATAGCATTAAAATGAATGTTGGAAATATTTTTTTATAAGTTTGAGCATACAATTGGAATATAGGTAAATTGTCTATAATGGCACATTTAAACCAAAACTTGGCAAACGCTTCAGCTACTTATTTTTGTTTCATTGGTTTACATTTATAATCTTTTAATTTCTCTTTGAATCTTTGTGACTAACATTTGCCAATCAGAAAAGAAAAAAAAGAATTCTGGCAGACCTTGTTGTCCAATGAGGTGTAGGTAATTCTTGGTGCCAACCTTTTTGATATATAAACTGTTGTTGACTTTCTGAAACCCGACTCTTACACAAGCAATACATTTAGAATGCTAAGCTCTTCTCTATGCCAGGAAATACATTTCTTCATACTCATATGAATACGACATGATAGACCTTGCTAATGAGTCTTCAGCTGTCATCTATTTCTGTCATGTTATGCCTCTGTTTTCATTTATTTAAGCAATCTGTGTACCATCCCAAAGTAAATACAAATTCTACTGCATATTCAATTTTGTGTTATATGAATAACTGGATATTTCCATTTAGTTTTTAGTATGGATCTTCAAAGATTAGTTTCAATGCAATTGCTGCATGAATTGGGTCATGTCACCAGTGTTACCTTCACTGATAGAGGTTTTGATAACATTTAGTGTACTCTGGAATTTTCTCCAAATAATCCTCCAAAAGTAGTTCAACATTTTAAGAACAATGATGTTAGGATTACATGTTCTGGGTTCAGATCATAGATATAGATTTTCTTTTATTTGCAGGCATCTTTTTATTATCAGTCTGTTGTATTTCAAATGAACATCACCAGTCATTGTCAGATTTAAACAAATATTGTACATTTGGCTGTTGATTTTCCGTTATGTTTTCAAGCATTTCGTTGTTGTTGCTTAGGCTGCATTGTGTGCTGGTGTGGTTGTGAATCCAATGGTAACTCTGTATAATATATTGGGTATGAAGCTCCTTAAAATTGTCCTTGGTCCTCTATATGGTGTCTTGTGCTACAGTAGGATTGGGTTGCACTTGAGAAAGTGTTAGGTTATAAATGACCCGCTAATGACAACTGACGGTATCCTAAGAGCCTCCCAAAGAGGCAGCTGGGTCCTTTCTGCATTTACTGTCCACATTTAGAAATGAGCTACTTTCCCTGAATGTGGCAGCGGTTCAAATGGGAAGAAAGAACAATCCTATGGCCCTGAGTGAGACGTATCTCCACCATCCATGTCTCCCTTATACAGTGGGGCTCAGATCATTGAGCTCCAAGCTAATTCTGATTAGCCACTTGCCCTTACCACTTCTCTGTGGGCACAGGTCACAGGACCAGTTTTCTATTGCCTGAAACCTGCCATTCAGCAACGCCATTTATATTCACCCTAACAAGTGGTGCTCCACTGAAAATCAATAGGAGAGTTGAAAGATGTCAATAGGTGTTTCTTTGTATTTTTTGTGTTGAGTTCATTGCAAGACTCATTTTTATATTTTTTCCCCAAAAGGCTCTAAGGAAAAGCAGAGGTCAAGATGTCTGAGTAAGTCCCAATATATTTTTATGTCAGTATATACAATGTGAACATTACCCCTATATTCCTGTTCATCTATGGAATTGTATCCCGTTAGGAGGGACTGGCTTATTAAAATGGAAATGTTTGGGCATCCTGGGAAATCAGTAAATTGCTTTTTAAAAATGTTTGGAAACTCATTTTACCTCTTCAATGCCCATGTCAAACAATCCTATGTATGAGAAAAGGGACTCTTTTGGAGACATGTGACATTCATGCATCTTTTGAAAATCCCCTTTAGGAAAAAAATGTCCTCGAGTCGTAAACATCATCTGAAGGTAATTTTACCACTGGTACAATGCAATCATCACTTTGGTAATGTGGAGCTACATGTATGTCACACTTACTGTATATAGAAATGTAATAATCTCTGATGTATTCTGCTCTGCTAAATACAGTATAGTCACCATTCCTGCTTCTCCTTCCTTCTCTAGAGCTTGATGCTCCAGATTGCCAAGAACTTGATAGAGGCAGAAAAATTAGAGGCAATAGAAGAGAAGAAAAGATACATGAGTGAGAATTGCCCCTCACTGAGTATCCATGGGTCATTGGCAGACCTGCAGGTATCATTCATAGTTGAAATTCCCTTTTTTACTTCACAAAGAAATGGCCCTACAGGTTTTATCACATTTATGTCATTAATATCAATGTTTATTTGTTAAATCTGCCTTTTGTTGGTAACCGTCTTCAGGAATTGTGCAAGACTATCCATAACCAGATTGATAAGGTAGATGAGGATAGATACGACCTGTCAATCAAAGTGGGCAAATGCGACAAAGAGGTGAAGAAACCTTACTGGATGACTTTCATTTGATTTTGTTTATTGATTTTCTCTCATGTTGAGATTTATGGACAGAAAATGCAGATCTTGTCTTTTCCCTCCTGGCTTTCTCTCTGTACAGATAGAGGATTTGAAGATTAAAGTGATTGAGTTACAAGGCATGAAGAAACCAGCTCTGAAGAAAGTGCGCATGTCTGCTGATGCTATGCTGTCAGCTCTGCTGGGAACCAAACACAAAGTGACTATGGATTTGAGAGCCAATCTGAAACAAGTGAAGAAGGAGGTCAAAGAGGAGGTGGGCAGTGTGGAGATATAGTAGTGTTTCAAAAAATACTGTTGATTGTTATCAGCTTATAGCCTGAGAAGATTTTATAAATGCATGCATCTATCATTATGTTTATTTACAGTGGCCTAGAGTTGAGCAAAGCTGTAAATAAATGACAGGCATTAGTAGAATATATTTTATCATCGCGCAAATGACAGAAATAGACCAGTTCATATGACAATGGCCGTTTAAGATCATTAGGAACTACCTAGTTTTGAATGCCCCTGCCAAAAGAGTGGCAACACAAGCTGTACTATGTGAAGTGAAAATGTGTCCCTAAGATGCTTTCCAATGGCATTGACAGAATGTATTGAGTATGTACCCTCACTGATTATGGCAGATGTACTCTTGTCAATATATCCCATGTACATTTTCTTAAACTACAATATTCACTCAATACTGGCTGTTGAAATATTCACATGTTGCTGTAGCTGAAGTAAATGCAATCAGTAGCCAAGTACATGTAATCAGTAGCCAGGTACATGTAATCAGTAGCCAGGTACATGTAATCAGTAGCCAGGTACATGTAATCAGTAGCCAGGTACATGTAATCAGTAGCCAAGTACATGTAATCAGTAGCCAGGTACATGTAATCAGTAGCCAGGTACATGTAATCAGTAGCCAGGTACATGTAATCAGTAGCCAGGTACATGTAATCAGTAGCCAGGTACATGTAACCAGTAGCCAGGTAGATGTAATCATGTAACCAAGTACATGCCATATTTTGGTAGCAAACATAACTGTTTGGTAGTCGAGTACAGGTAGTATTTGTTTTCTAAACTTTGTAGCTGCTTTCAAAGAGATAACTTTATTCATTTTACAAACTCCAAAATACTTGGTTTCTCTACTGACCTGACCTAACACCCATTCTACTACTCTTTAAGGAGAAAGAGGCTGTTGGTGACTGGCGAAAGACCATTGACGACAAGGCTGGCATGGATGGCAGGAAGAAGATGTTTGAGGCAGCATAGACACTACTGCAGGACTCAGTCCCATTTCCCCTGTCTCTGTTTGTTCTATAGTTGCCACTTTTGTTGAAAACACTGAATATATGAACAAATGTACTTGACTTCAGTATTAAACAAATATTTGATTGTTTACCACCAGATGCATGTATTCTAGATTTGTAAGATTGAAGAACATAAACTATCTATGGAATTGCATACTTGTTTTGGACGGAGTTAAAATACTATTCATACTATTCAATCTTAGTCAATAACATATGATGGGCATAATGTTGGAAGATAGATCATTCTAAAAAATAAAGATGAAAGGACTTCACACCTCAGACTCCATTTCTTAGAACATATCCCATGAACATGAAATGAACTGTACCATGTATGTCCTGTGTACGTGTTGTCTTTTTCAGTATCTCTCTTCTCTCTCTTCTCTCCCTATCCCTCTGTCTCACTTTCTCTTTCCCTCACTTTCTCCCTCACTTCCCTCTCTCTCTACCTTTTCAGAATCTATTCCTTCCCTTCTGTGCTCTCTCCCCTCTATTTTCCTTCCTCTCTGCTGAAACCGACTGACCTAGGGAATTGGAGGTTATTATGACTCCTATAAATCTTTAATGCTAACACCAAACAACAACGCTAGTTGGACAAAGAGGAGTGAATACAGGGTAATTTCACTAGCTTTTATGAATATGCAAACAATGTAAACGCTTTCTAATGATGTGTTTGTAAACATATCAGTCAGAACACATCGTACATGTTATTCATAAGCAGTTATAAAACAATGTGTTGACCAGTATCTCAGTACTCATGATGAAGAAGCTATGTTTTCTTGTGGCTTGTGACACCATAGGTGGCTGCGGTACCTTGAGACATGGTGTAGTGAGAGCCGGACAGTGGAGGATTAGCATGGATATAACGCCCTCTACTGCCCCACCAGAGTTCACACAACCACAGGTAAGGGGGAATGGGAAAACTCTTGGCTGGTCAATGTAAGTACTGATGTGTAATGATATGGATCGTTGTTGTAGTAAATAATCTATCTTAACATTTCACGTAGAACAGCAACAACAAATTGATTGGAATCCAGAATTCAGTAAGGTAATTGAAACTTTTCAAGCTCTACTGAAAAAGAATATTGGATGATTGATGTATTGACTTATGATCTTGGTTCTTTGTGAAGATAAACAAAAGTTAAATGCATTAGAGCCCTGTAAATAGGGAGTGATGTTTTCGATACCTTGTGTCAATAAATAAACACGAAAGTATATAAATGGCCTGTTGGAATCGCATCTTGTCAGTTGCAGTAAGGCCAATTGGCAAAACCAACCGCCACCGTTTCTTTCAATGTGACTCTTGCAGGATCCAACAAACTGTGACTTTAAAGAACAGCTTCTCTTACAGTTCATCACATAAATCAAACATAGCGTTCCATGTTTGCATGTCATTAATAACCAGGAGCCCTTCGACTGAAATAAGAGGACAGCTTCAAATTTTATAAAAAGCTGCATAAATCTTTGTGACCACATAATTTTTTCTATAATGCATCATTATATTTGAGTTTAGTTACATGGCTGGTGAATTTTGGACTAAGCCTAGAGGACCAGACCTTCCAGGTAATTCTGCTGCCAAATGACCCAAATAAACATACAGTTCTGAAAATAAATAAGACGTTGCATTCCAAGTATGCAAGAAAGAAATAAACAGCAGCACTTCTCCTGATATTTGAGGACACCTTCAAATCAAAGGGACCTTTGATTCTCATTACAAGGTTGGGGAATACAGTCATGTGAAAAGTAAGTACACTCCCTTGAAAGTTGTCTTTTTCTTACCATGTCTGGCTAACTTCCAAGCAAGTTAGTACAAATTCATCTTTATCATCACATAAATAAATGTACAAACAGGTGCACCAAAACAGGAGCAAATTTGAAAATCAATAAAGCAGTCCTTGGGAGGGTCCAGATGAGAAATATTAAATAGAGTTTAAGGGAATGACTGAGGCCAAGACCAGATGTCAGTTCTACCAAAATGCTGTCTGGGGACTTGAAAGAGGCTGTGCATATAAAAAAGTTGTGAATGAACATTGAGCAAAATACCTCCCAGACTGAATGACAATTACAAGAAACAACATCTTTATCAAGTAATATCAGCCAAATGGGCAACAAGTTATTGGAAAGTGTAATCAATAAATGACTGTAAAATATAATTTGTTAAATTAGGTTACATTCATTTCCATAAAGAGTTCATTTCAATACAGTGCCTTTAGGAAGCATTCAGACTCCTTCAGTTTTTCAGTTCTTCTCTATAATATTCTAAAATGAATGAAATATATTTATTTCCAAGTCCATGTACACACAATACCCCATAATGACGAAGTACTTTCCAAATACACTGTATGCAAAAGAGGACAACTTTTCAAGGGTTGTGCGTACTTTGAAACATGACTTTAGATTTTGGCCTACAGCATTAGCCAAATTATTCTGGTGCCAAATGACCCAAATAACGATAGAGGTGGTGAAAGAATGAATTTGCCCCCTATTGTAACACCTATTCTAAAAACTAATATCTCTACTCCTAGGGCTACACTATGGTATCATGTATCGATTAATTCAATCCAAACAAAGTATAAAGGGGATCAACTTGTAAAAAGCAGTTGCTTATTGTTGTTATGGTTAGTCAACTTGGAGCCTATTTTAAGATCAGACTGCCAACTGTGCATTTTACTTCTCATGTAAAATAACACAAGAGCCACTCTTGGCTTGATGGGAGGGATACTCTGACCATTACCATAAAGACTGACCTGCTGTGAGAAAAATTACCATGTAGAGGGAGGGATAAACAACTGGTGTCCACCCTTTACCATTTAATACTGCAAGTTGCTTGCCATCTTCCCACTTTTATTCTACTCTTCCCACTGCTCTTCATTTGTCCTCGTTTCCTTCATAGGTGAGCATTATACTGATACTGTATAGTGCTCTAGGGGTTGTAATATGTTTTTGCAACTTGACTGCTTTGAATTTGATCAACTATTGTTGCTGTGGATGAAATGTTGATTTCTTGGTAGAGTAATGAGATCTCAGTTGGTGTCCGGTTATGGATGGCTCAGGTGGTGAAGCACTGTTCTAGCACTACCAGGGATGTGGGTTGAAGTACTGGGCCTGGTGCAGTGCATGACAACTGAAAGTTGCTTTTAGATAAATCCAGACCAAAGTTACTGTTTCCTCTGATCAATGTTATGCAGCATTAGTGGGGATTTTGTAAATGTTTGACAGATGTTAATGAATTTGAATGTTTAAATCTTTTATCCATGATAATTTATTTCATAGTTTGATTGTGTGTTGCCAAATGTGAATCTATCTGACCAGGTAGCATAACAAGCTCTTCATTTTGAGCCATCTTGGTCACTGGGAAAATTTTACTAGGTTGGGATATTATGTGTTGCTCAAGAGAGTGTTTTTGTACAGGGTGTTTTTGTATATGGGTAATCTGGGTGCAATTGTTTTCCTCAGAGAAGTTATTGTTTTAAATGATGAGTATTTATTTATGTGACATATAAACAATGGTCAGAATGTGAAACTTTTGGTCCCCAGAAGGGTAGAGCGGAAAATGTAAGTCGTCGCCTTGTGGTTGACATTGCATTTTTTATGAATAACATTTTAACATTGTAGAAAAGTGGATCTACATTGCTGGCTAAAGTGATAGTTGAAGTATAAACATCAGCTTATTTTTGACTACTTCGGAATGTTGTAGTAGCCTTCAAGTCATTTTTAATTTGGCTAGCCATTTATTTCAAACAAAAATGTGAACTATGTTCTTAACTATCACTTTAATTGTGCACTGTGTAGAATCCTGCCAGTAAGGTTTAAACAATGACACAAACTGCCTCCTCTTCCATTACCAAACATGACAGGAATAGTGTTAACTAGTCTAGGGTGGTTTAGGGTGGCAAGGAGAGTACTGCAAGTGTCCAATGTGAGTCTGAGGAGACAAGCATTATATGGAAACTGACAGATGGAATAGAGAGTATGTTTAAATGGCGAAGATTTCCGGCCCTAATCCAGAAACGTAATAACATTAACTGCAGCTGTCTTTTGGTCATTTGTGTTTGTAGTTATAAAAATATGTCATTACTTAGCATGCCAAAAACAGTTTAGATGTGCCCACTTTAGGGTAATATGACCTCAGGGTAATATGAAACGGTCACGGGTATACTGGAGGTCACTGGAAGCAGATGTCAGGATTCAGTCGAACTTTTACCAGATTTATAGTAGAACGGTTGGCAGACCAAAAATACAAGTGAGCATTCAGCTCACCAGCAGCAAGGAACAGGATACAGAATGTCTATGTGCCAGTAGCACATTGCGTTAACACAGTGACAGGACAGTAAGCGACAGAGACAGGGGGAAACAGAAGGATACGTGCACATATGGTAATTAGGGGATGGAAACCAGGGTGAAAGGAAGAAGACAAGACGATCCGGAACTGGATTCATGGCCAGGGGAGTACAGGAAAGGGCCGTTTGGTTGGAGGCAGCTAGAAGAACAATAACATTGAGCGTGGGAGCAGAAGGGGATCAGAGGCAGCACAGGAACTCTCATTAATAACGGATTTAATTTCATGTGTTGCATCATGAGATTGTTACATCTGGCTACTAATAATGTAATATATCTGCAAATATCAATCTATTTAGAAGACATTCTATAGATTTGCCAGTGGCTAGTTGGGTCTTTGCTGATAATGCAATGGGCCAGACTCAAACCCAAGCTGCAGCAGCCCATTGGAGGCAGCAGCCGAGACCACTGGTTGTGTGCTTATTTGATGGATACATTCTGGCAGAATTAATTATTAATACGTCTCACCTGACTCTATTGCAATGTACCAAATACTTGACTCTTTTTATTTCTGTCTCAATGAAGCTTTGAAAAAAAGAAACCGGAAAAATGTCAGAGTGAGTACAATTTCTGAGTTTGTTTTCTAAAGATGCATTCTGGGTCATCTGAAAAAAAGTATTTTTTAAAAGTCACCTTTTGAACAGGATTTGTGCTATACTGTTTGTAAGTATCATACTTAATATAGCCATGAATTTCATATCTGAGGTTTATGTGATTTTGTGAATGCATCCACAGCAATGTAACAATGTGTGTACTTCATCTCATAGGAAAAAGATGACTTCCAGTCGCAGGGCTCACCTGAAGGTAAATATACTGATCTAATCAAATTTGACCCACTAATATAAAAACAATTTTATTCACACTCTCCGTTTATTTAACTTCCATCTTATATGCAAACTCAACATTAATTCCAGTTAATCCACATTAATACCAGTTAATCCACATACTCTTTCACACATCTATTTATACTACAAAGTCATTGAATGTATTAGGGATTACATTGCGGAATGTCTGGAGAGTTAATTATGGCATGAGCCTGTGTGTTTTTCTATAATTCTGCATTGTTTTGTTGACACTCTTTCTCCCCATGGTCTTCAGAGCGTGATGCTCTCAATAGCAAAAAACTTGATGGAGGTTGAAGCAAATACTTTAAAAAAGGAAAAGGAAGCGTATATGGCAGAAAATTGCCCTGCTCCAAATATCTCTGGGGGTCTTCCTGAGCTGCAGGTATTGTACCACTGTAACCAATTCATTGTCATTGTTTTGAATGCCTGACATAGTATACAATTCATACATCAATACAATGGGCACATGAGTGCAAGTTATTTATCTTTAATTCTATACCATGTATTTATGTAGCAATGTGTGTTTAGAGTGTATTTGGATGTGTTTGGTTAACATAGAATTTACAATTAAATGATTAAAATGACAAACTTCATCATAAGTCTCATGTTCATTAAGCTGAATGGAAACAATTGGAGACATTCCAATGCTTTCCAAGTATTTGTGTCACAGCCTGAAACCGCGACACTCTGGTCACCTGAACCACACAGGGTCATTCCCACCCTGTGACTACCAGCACAGAGACATGGAACCACAGAATATAAGGCACAAACACAACTGTATTGTCCGAGCTAGAGCATGTAATAACAATGTCTGGCTACCTGACCTCGTTCCTTCCCTAAATGATCATCCTTGTCATTTGTATGCCAAAAGGAAATGATCAAAAAGTTGGGCCAGGCTTTGGACAAGATTGATGAAGACAGATATGATATAGAATCAAAAGTGAAGAAGGCAGATAAAGAGGTACATTGAATTACATTAAATATTGTCCCCATCCTGGAAACAACCGCTGGTCTTGACTTTGCACTGACTCACTCACAGATTGAGGACCTGAAGATGAAGGTTGTTGAAATCCAGGGCATGAAGAAACCAGCTCTGAAGAAAGTGCGTTTGTCTGCTGATGCTATGCTGTCAGCACTGCTGGGCTCCAAGCACAAGGCTACCATAGACTTTAAAGCCAACTTGAAACAAGTGAAGAAGGAAGTCAAAGAGGAGGTGGGTATTTGTTTGGAAACCATTAAATCAGAGACACGTTATATTGTAGGAGATGGTGGCAATTATCCTTGCTGTGTAGAAAAGTTGTATTAAGAATGTCTAATCATAAACTATCTGTGATACAGGAGGAAGTTGGAGACTGGCGTAAGAATGTTGATGAACAGGCTGGCATGGATGGCAGGAAGAAGAAGTTTGAATCTGCATAAACGGCTCATCCAAAAATCTTTTTTTAGTGCATGCTAAACTGTTACAGAGTCACTTTTTCAATTTAACCTATGTAATTCATTATGTTCAAAGTAAACAACAGCAAATAAAGATGGCTTATTTTACTTAAGTCCAAGAACCATTCCAAAAAGCATGGAATGAATAAATAATCTTAAGTAAGACTAATTTGTTTGATACCTTTTATACGCATATGTTTACACATTGTTATGTATGTTCATTCATGTATTGCTACTTATGCATTGATATAGTGATACTTCTTTAGCTAACAGCTAGGTCAAGATTCTCAACTCCTGCCCCAAAGGGAATATCAAGAAGATTTAGCAAGAACTGTCAGCATAAGAGCAACACATTTTGTTATTTCAAAATAACTTGACTTGATGATAATTTAATTTCAATTCAACAGTGATTACATTAAGACATTTCCAATTGATTTAGCTAACATTTCCACATGTGCATTTCTATTTTAAAATATTATTTGTACGTAATTTTATCACATGTAATGAAAGTGAAACCACAAGATGTCAGTAGAGAACCTGTTCTCTCTCTGTTTCCTCCCTCCACGTTTTTGTAAACCACATCCATGACAACTTCTCTACAGAGAAGAGCAATTTGATAATTAATTTCATTTTTTCAGGGGATGCCACAGCACCTCTTGTTTGCAAGTTAATGGGCATAATGATAAAAGCCAGATGTAAAAAAGTGCTTTGATCTTAGAACATCACCCGCATCGAAAGGAATATTTTCTGTGCATTTTATGATGCCGCCTTTGTCTCTCTGCTGAAACTGTCTGGATATCGGCTGACGTATTACACCTATGGTAAATTTGACTTTCATTATTTGTGGCATCTTTTTTTTGTTTGAGTGTCTTGTGGAAGAAATATGATACTGACATATTTGCTCAAATTACTTAATCAGTTGCGGATGTTTTTCAGTACTTAAGCAAATGCTAAATTACTGTACACATTTAATATGAAAAACAAACCAGCAAAGTAGTGTAATATTTTACATTGCTTGATGATTTAAATGTGCATTTATAGCATGAATAGAACATGTCATGCATTTGTTAACATTTGTAAATAGATTTTTTTTAGAACATTTTACTTGATTCTAATGAGTTTTAGTCAATGGGATTGTTAGTATTTCTCACACAGAAATGAGCATGTGATAATGTGCACTCATGATGAAGAAGCTATGTTTTCTTGTGGCTTGTGACACCATAGGTGGCTGCGGTACCTTGAGACATGGTGTAGTGAGAGCCGGACAGTGGAGGATTAGCATGGATATAACGCCCTCTACTGCCCCACCAGAATTCACACAACCACAGGTAAGGGGGAATGGGAAACATTGGGGCTTGTCAATACAACTCAGACAGCTCCGGAAAAAATTAAGACACCACTGCACCTTTTTCTATCCTTTCCAAAAAAGTAAAAAAGGAAGATTTTGAGTGAGGAACAGAAGGGTTAAAATAAAGTGACCATTGGAAATTGAACGCTTCTGTTCCTCGCTCAAAAACGTTCCTTTTTTACTTTTTGGAAAGGATAGAAAAAGGTGCAGTGGTGTCTTGTATTTTTCATGTATATATTAGCAAGCCTTGGAACATTTTAGCGGTAGATACCAGTCTTTGCCTTTCACTTACTATAGATGTGTTCATTCATTTTTTCAACCTGTTTTTTTCTTGCCAATTTCATGATATCCAGTTTGTGATTAAGCCAGACTTCATTGTGGCAACAAACTACGGGCAGTCGATGTTGAGATATGTGTCTCCTGAAGCACATCTGATGCCATACTGGTTCGGCTCATGCTGCTCACTCTTTACATGCTGGCAGGGAACTCATTCTATGGTGTTCAACCTTCATTGCCCTTACAGCCGCAAGGAGGAATCTCAGCAGCATGACCAGGCAAGGCAACCATAATCAATTATCTTGTAAAGCCCAGGCAGTGCTGACCAATTGTATTGCCCTCCACTGGACCCCGGGGCTAATTGGTGAGTAGAATGTGATGTTATTTATTTGCAGTGCAGACATACATTTGGTTACATGAAGAATGTCATGATCCATGGAAAAGGAGAATTGGATGAGTGATTCATGTAAACGTCCAGGTGTATTATGAAGTTAGACAAATTTGAAGGCACTATAGCTCCGTAAATAAGGCAAAGGCAATCTATTCAATAAGTCAATTTATAAACAAGAGAGTGCATGTTTCCCCTAATGGTATTTTTTCTTGTCGATTGCAGTAAGGTCAGTTGGAAAAACCAACCGTCAGCCTCACTTTCAAGGTGACACTTCGACTGAATCCAACAAACTGTGACTTTAAAGAACAGATTGTCTTACAGTTCAACACATAAATCAAACGTAGCATTCCATGTTTGCCTGTCACTTAAAACCAGGAGCCCTTCAACTGAAATAAGAGGACAGCTTCAAATCGTATAAAAAGCTGCATAAACATTTGTGGCCACATAATCTGGGACTCTTTTCTAAAATGGATCATTACATTTGAGTTTAGTTACATGACTTGTGGACTTATCCTACAGGAGCCAACCATGCCAGGTAATTCTTCTGCCAAATGACCCTTATTCTAATTCAATTTAAACAAGTACATGTGGGGTGATATCGTGGCAAGCAGTTATGTATTATTGTTGATGTTATAGCGCAAGAAATCAGGAAGTCATTGGGAATGCCAGTAATCTAGTCAGTCAACTTGGAGCCTATTTTAAGATGGGGGATCAGACTGCCCTGTGCATTTTACCCCTCATGTTATAGAATAATGCAGGAGCCAATCTTGGCTTGCTGATGGGGGGGATACTCTGACCATTACCATAAAGACTGACCTGCTGTGAGAAACATTACCATGTAGAGGGAGGGATACCCAACTGGTGTCCACCCTTTACCATTTAATACTGAGAACACTCCCTCAGTTCATCTGCCAGTTGCTAGCCATCCTCTCCCTCTTCAGCTCTGCCAGCTGCTCTTCATATTTTATCATTTCCTTCATAAGTGAGTATAATAGTAGGACGTTATTGTGCTCCAGTGGCCTCATGGCTGTTTTGAATTTGATAATGTTTTGCTGCTGTGGATGAAATGTCGGTTTGAAATGTAAAGTAATGAGAGCTCAGTTGGAGTGTGTTCCTAGATAGCTCAGGTCGGAATGCACTGTTCTAGCACATTTGGGTTGAAGTCCTAGGCCTGGTGTATGAAAATGGCTGGATAGTGAACTTCTTTCAGATATACTGCTAAATGTCATATAGGGTTATCAGATGCGAGAAAATATGCATTTGGTCTGAATCCACAGGATAGTTGGTTCATGTTAGAGTTGCGTACAATGATTATGTATCTCACTGATAAATATTAAGACATTTTAGAATTTAATTGCTTGATTGTTGTGTGTATTTAAATTGGGATTGTTGCTCTTTATGGAGCGTAGTTAGTTGTACTTTCTGAGCCATAAGGCCTTTACAATTCAGGGAGAGTACATTTCTCAGTCTCACAGGTAGTCCAATGGAGACTTGTTACCTGGATGATATTGTTCCACTGTGCTTGGGAAAACTTAAATGGTTATTGATTATGCAAATGTATTGTCTTGACACAAACAATGATCAGAACAAATTTCTTGGGCATCGTGTATGAATAAACATGTTCATGTTACGTTTGAATAACATTTTAACATTCGTGAATAATTATGTGAACATAAATACATGTTTAGAGTGATAGTTGGAAAGAAAAAAATGCGCTTCGGGCAGTCAAACATCTCAACTTTTTTAGAATTTTTTATGATTTTGTTTCAGACATTTTTGTGCTTTTAATTTGACAGGAAAGCATGAAAAGAGAGAGAGGAGAAAGTATTTGATAGATCTGTGGTCCAGATTTAAACCCAATCTGCAGCACATATTTGTACCGGAGGCAGAGGTTTAGACACCTGGATCAACTAGAGCTACACCAAAATGCTTTTACTATCCCTTGAAACATTTAACGTTTTATAGAGCAACTTAGTATTTTAACACATTAGTCAAAAGTTACGTTAACATTTTGTTGGTATGACTGCAACACTGTAGTTATGTATGTCAGCCCTTAGCATGCCAAATACCAGTATAGAGATGTCTACCTCAGGGTAATGTGAAACTCTCATTGAGTATGTACATAAGTTGAAACTGTATCTGTTAAATCACAAAATTGTTATAAGTGGCAAGCAGTAATTTGATACATCTTCAAATGTCAAACTATTTACAAGTTGTTCCATTGCCAGTATCTAACAACATTATGCTAAAATCAGAAATTGCAGTTGCTTGTCTACATTAGAAAAAGATAAACTGAATGATCTCTTGATGTATTCTAATTTGATAGATACATTTTGGCATTATACATTCTTTTATTTTCTATTTCTTAAAAGGTGTGGAAAAAGTATACCAGCAAGATGTCAGAGTAAGTAACATTTTAGATATGGTTTCCTTAAAATTCTATATATGATGGATTGTGTTTGAGCAATTAAATTATTCAAACAATGTGACCATTTATTCTTACAGGAAAAAGATGAATTCGAGTCGCAGGGGTCATCTGAAGGTAAATACACTGATCTAATTCAATTTTACCAAGTAATATTAAAAATGACTTTATTCAAACTCCTTCTATTTAACTCTAAACTCCACAATGCATACTAGATAAATAATATTGCTGGCTTGTGTCTGCCTGCAAAGTGTCAATCATTCATAAAATATGGTATTTATACCACAATTTTCCTCTATTGAATGTATCAAGAATGTCTTAAATTCATACCAGGAATATGCGTGTGTGCAATATTCCAAAAGTTTCTGAAAATGTCTCTTTCTCACCTTGTCACCAGAGCTTGATGCTCTCGATTGCAAAAAACCTGCTGGAGCTTGAAGCAGCTACCACGAAACAGGAAAAGGAAGCATATATGTCAGAAAATTGCCCAGAACCTGATATATCTGGGGGTCTTGCAGAGCTGCAGGTATTGGCCAGCTGCAACCAGTTTTATTCACATTTAATTCCCTTGAATACCTACACTTTTGCTCCCAAATGGCTTCTTTAGCTGTCCCGAAAACCCATCATGCTTTCTGAGATAAATGTTTTTAGTTCCTTTTAGGTTACACGTAGAATTCTTTGTGAAAGTGGTTCTTTATCGAACCTTAAAGTGTTCTAAATAGAACCAAAAATAATTATTCAAAGGGCTCTCATAAAGGGACAGCAGAAGAATGCTTTTGTGCTGGATGTGACCTTCTCAAAGTTTAACATTCTGAATCCATACAACCATAAAATAGATGTGTCCTAGGGGAATTGTCTTTCTTTCTATTCAATGCATATGATACTTCATACTGCAATATGCACTAAGGCTGCATTTGGTTTTTATTCAATTGGCATAGAAACTGAAATAAATTGATTACGTTTTAGTCATCCCAATCTTCATTCTTGTGCAAAAAACCTGAATGAAATACAAATGATGTATGATGTCTTTTCTGCCAACAGGAAATGATCAAAAAGTTGGGCCAGACTGTGGACAAGGTTGATGAAGAAAGATATGACATAGAAGCAAAAGTGAAGAAGGCAGATAAAGAGGTACATTGAATTTCCTTATACATTGCCCCATCCTGGAAACAACCGCTGGTCTTGACTTTGCACTGACTCACTCACAGATCGAGGACCTGAAGTTAAAGGTGGTTGATCTCCAAGGCATGAAGAAACCAGCTCTGAAGAAAGTGCGTTTGTCTGCTGATGCTATGCTGTCAGCTCTGCTGGGCTCCAAGCACAAGGTGACCATAGACTTTAAAGCCAACTTGAAACAAGTGAAGAAGGAAGTCAAAGAGGAGGTGGGTATTTGTTTGGAAACCTTTAAATCAATGAATAACTGCACTGTCAGAGTTGGTGGCAAGTGTCCCAAATATGTTCAAAAGTTGTACTATGAATGTCTGATCATAAAATATTTGTGATGCAGGAGGAAGTTGGAGACTGGCGTAAGAATATTGATGAACAGGCTGGCATGGATGGCAGGAAGAAGAAGTTTGAATCTGCATAAATGACATACATTTTTTAATCTATCTTTTTGATTATTGTATTCGACCGTAACAGAGCTAGTCATTTTGTCTATTCATTTACCTTAAATTATTTATTATGTCAAAAGCAAACAGCAGCTATGGAAGATAGCTTTTGTTTACCTAGATGTCCAACAATCATGCCTAAGTGACATAATGAAATAAATAATTTGAAGTAAGACAGAACTGGTTTGATACTTTTGATAATCATTTTTCTTGAACATTGGTGTGCACGTTTGTTAATTTTCTATTACTTTAGCACTGATATAATGAGGCATACAGAACTAGCGCTTTTCAATATACATTATGTTTATAATTGGTAACTACGTTAGTCATGTGCACATATCAGACAGCTCTATTTAGGTTATTTACTTCCGGCCTCGAAAGTTGTTTTTTATCTAACATGCGTTTTGTAATAATATAAAGCAGGATTATCTTTTCCTCATTTAGAAATAAATGACAGCTTTATTAAAATACAATGTGCCACTTCAAAGTAACTTGATGAGAATACGATTTAATTTAAACATGGACTGAATTTACTAAGTTACAATTGGCTTTATTTACAGTAGCATTTTTACTGTAAAATAGTATTTAAATGTAATTTCATCAAATATAACGAAAGTAAAACCACAAGATGTCAGTAGAGAACCTGTTCTCTTCCCTGTTTACTCCCTCTCCTTATTCTCCTAAACGTCATCCTTGACAACTTCTATACAGAGAAGAGCAATTTGATAATTACGGCAAACGCTTTACATGTATTCAAGGAATTTTGCAGCACCTCCATGAAGAGCTATCACCTAGCAACTTCAAAAAAAATGTAACTTATTTTATGAAAAAATGTAGGCCGACTTTACTGAAGTATTTATAGAATATAATTTGTTCAGTATGTCTGTCTTAAATTATTGCATTACTTAAATCTTTTAATATGGTATTTTGGTGAAGCAGAAACTAAATTTACTCTGGTAACATTAGTCATAACAAAACAATTGGCATGTTAGAAGCTAGGTATACAAACTAAATCCCTGATTACTTTAAGGTTTGATTGCCTTTTCTCAGAACACACACCAAAAGCAATATTCTTTGTGCATGTCCTCTTTTTTTCTCTATTGTACCTTCTCTCCCTTTTCCGCTCTCTTTGTGTCTGTGGAAACCTGTTTCCTTTGTGGACTGGAGGTAAATATGACTCCTATATTTGTTTTGCATGAAACCTGATACTGACATATTTATGCAATGACTTAATCAACAGTAGATGCTATAGTCAATACTAATACAAATGCTAAATGACAGCACTCATGAATGAGCATGAGTAATGTACTTATATTTGTAAAACTAATGATTACATTATTGGTATATTATTATAAGATTTTGATAATTTGATAATTTAGAGTAAATCACAGAAATGATATGCATTCATGATGTTTGTAAGGATATTTGTGATGAAGCTTGCATACATTTTAAGCATTTGAATATAAATATACAAGAGCGTTACATTTATTTGAATAGTTACAGAAAATAATATTAACTAGGGAAGTTGATTACTCAAGACCAAATTATTTTATTGTGGCTTGTGATTCTGTACTATAGGTTGGTGCTGTACATTGAGAAATCTCAGGACTAGTGAGAGTCAGATGTTGGAGGACAAGCATGAAAATGTAACCCTTTGCTGCTCAACCATAGCTCACACAACCACAGGTAAGGGGAAATGGGAAACGTTGGTTTGTCCATGAAATAGCTCATTTCTACAGTCTTGTAAATATACTTAATTTTTTTCTTTCACTTATAAATACTATGACTTAATTTATTATCATCAAGAAATGCAAATATCATTCTGATGACTTCAATGGGATATGCTTCAGATATACTTAAACAACTTCACTTACTCGTTTTTCAAGTCAATATTCACTTGAGTATTCCTCCATTGTTCAAAAGCTATGACTACATTAATTGAAGTTACCCCCAGACATTTCTTTTCATTTGGGACTGGTAATGCTTTATTTTCCGCTGTTTACTACTATCACCTGGGGACACTGTAGCTCCCCTTGCTTCTTAATCTTATCATTGCAGATGCAGAATCTTCTCAGTGTAAATAAACCAACAATAACAAACTATTTCAAACAACATATTTTGCTAATACCCTTTAAAATATATATACAACAGGTCAGCTAGTCTATTAGAAGTGCTCATTTGTGACAACGATGATAGCAAGCATGCAAGCAAGCAAGTTTATTTATATAGCACAATTCATACATAGAAGCAATTCAATGTGCTTTACAGTGAAAATAGAAATAATGCAATAGAATCAGAAACAGTTTACTCAGAGGTTATTCCTCTGATAACACCAGAACTTGCATTACAATTGGTAAAATATAGCAGGATGTACATTTAATAAAACAATAAATTAAGAAGAAAAATATAAAAAACAGCATAATAATAAAACATAGGATAATAGAATTGAGATAAAATATAAAAAATAGAATGTTAGAAAAACTATAACACAGAATAATAAAATAGAAATAGAATATAAAACAAAGGAAGCCAGAAAAACTATAATACTAAACCGTGCAGTTATAAAAACAGGCTCACTGTGGGGTTAAGTTTGAGAGCTCAGTCATAGGCACGTGAAAAGAGAAGTGTTTTTAGCCTGGATTTAAAAATGGTCACATTTGGTGAACGTCTAAGATCTTCTGGTAGTTTATTCCAGTTGTGTACAGCATAACTGCTAAAGTTATGCAGCTTCTCCATGTTTAGTTTGGACTCTGGGCCGCACTAGCTGACCTGAGTTCATGGATCTTAGAGCCCTGCTCGGTTTATATTCTTCAAACATATCAGAAATGTATTTGGGTCCTAAACCATTCAGAGATTTATAAACTAAAAGGACCACTTTAAAGTCTATTCTGTAACTGACCGGAAGCCAATGCAAAGTTCACAACTTATGTCTGAAGTGAACAGTTGACATATATTGTCAATGGTTTAGCCTAGCTAACCGTGATTACATATTGGACACAACATGAGTTCAAGTTCAAAAGGCTTATTTGTCATTTGCAATAACAAGATATGGCAATGAAATGCTTGGTTTTCCTACTCTTGACAGTGCTGTTAAAAGTTAAAAAGTAACTGTAATAATAACACAAAATAAGAAGATAATTCAATATATCAATAATAACACTGTACAAAAACTAATATAAATAATAATAAGTATACAACTGTACAACCGTAGTGCAATGTAAAAATGACAGGTGTGCATGATATATTGTTCAGATGAGCATGATTGGTCCATGTTTAGATGTATGTTAGAATCATGTCTATCTACATTATCCAGAGAGCACCAAATGTATGAGGTTAAACGAAATGTAGATAGGTAGCTGAAAGCTTTGATAAACTGTTGCTAGTTATTGTTTAGTCATGCTTTCATAATACTGAGCAATACTGAGATCTAGAAGTTACTGAACCTTGTTATCTGTTAGCCTATTTTAAGATTGCCCTCACGATGAGTATTACCTATCATGTTATAGTATAATGTAAGAGGCAGGCTTGGCATTCTGATGGGAGGGAGGATACTATGATATTCAAGGGTTTGATAGGACAGTATATCAGGCAGGCTAGAGGCCGACAGCATAACGGACCATTACCATAAAGAATAACCTGCCATAGGGAGGGAGGGGTGAAAAACTGGTATCCACCCATACACATTTAAAACTGGGTACTGCATCAGTTCATCTGTCAGTTGCTTGCCATCCTCTTCAGCTCTCCCAGCTGCTCGTGATTTGTCATAATTTCTTCATAGGTGAGTATTAGCATGGGATTTTATAATGCTCCAGCAGCCACAATATGCATCTAACTTTTGACTGTTTATTTTGTATGTAGTGTTTCTGCTGAAACTGTTCATTAATAAGGCCTCAGTGGTTCTGTGGACCAGTATGGCTCAGTTGGTTGAGCACAGGACTTGCAATATAAATGTAGTGGGTTCAGTTCCGGGTACCCATCACCATATAATTTGAATAGTGTATGTACTGAGAGCCAACATGGTTTAGCTTAATCTGCAGTTTTTAATGCAGTCATTTGCTGAGATTTATTATGTGTACATGATTGACAGATATGTTAATGTTTTACATCACTAAATGTAAATGTAGCTTTTGATGAAGTACAGCTATCTTAATGATTTGAACCCTCTTGGTCACTAGGATTATTATACTATGATTTTATGTGTTGTCCCAACAGATAGCTCAAGCAATTTTTTTTACCTGTTATTTTTGTTCTGCTGTGTTTGGGTAATATTATATTATTTTCCTCTCAGTTAGTCTTCTCGATGTTGGGAATACGACATGATATAAACAGTTATGACAAATTAAAAATGTTTAAATATACTTACAAATATTATTTGAGTAACTATATTCAAATGTAAGTAACTTAGTATTCAAGTCAAGCCTTGTTAAAAGTCGTTTTTTCCTGAAATTTTCAAAAATCCCCCTACTGTATATTTTACAGACCTTTTCGTAGTGTCTTATGGCATTTAAAAAAAATATAAAAAAATCTTGTTTCAGTTTTTTGTTTGAGTAGTTATATTCAAATATTAGCAAATTATTAATTAGGCATACCATGGGAAAGCATGCCAAATACACATTTAGATTTGTTTATCTCAGGGGAATAAGAAACTGTGTGATTTTGGCAAGCAGCCATTTGATACATGCCTATGACTGTATCATATATTCATGCATACACCTGCAATGTGAAACTAGTTAGGAGGCATTCTATTGCCTGTGGCTAGCTTCCAAGATTTTAAGTTTCAGTTTCATGTCCTGGGTCAGCACTTCAAAAGGAAATACAATACTTCCCCCAACAAAGTGAGCCAGGGTTGACTCCTAATTACTTTCTAATTAAAAATATTTCTGCTATTAGTTTTTCATCTAAATAAAAATGTTCTGTGTGCTAATTTGGTGGATTAGATAGGAACATGATCATTGCTGACTGCAATGACAGTGCAAAAGACAATCTACAGTTCTTATATTAGTGGTTTACTTTTTATTTCTGTCATCTTCAAGGTGTGACCAAAAGAAACCATCAAAATGTCTGAGTAAGTATCATGTTCATTGGATTCATTAGATTTAAGGACTAATTGTATCAGTACATCTAGGTAATTGTAACAATCTGACTACTTCCTCTCACAGAAAAAAGATGCCATCGAGTCGCAAGTCTCATCTGAAGGTAATGTCATAATTAAATCAAAATTTCCTCTACAATATGAAAATCTGTTTTCATCCTAACATCATTTCATTTAACCTTTATTTAGAAAGGCAAATCTATTCATATGTGACTATATTTCTCTATCTCTATTAAGCAATTGTTATTTTAAAGATTGTTCTGTCAAAGCAGTTTTTCACTGCTCAAAAAAAACTTGCTTATTTAATATTAAATAAAAACGATGTATGTATGATTTGCATTTTACCTTTATTTTCTTAGGGAAGTCGTACAGTGATTAAGTTTATTATTTAATAGTCTGCTCTGTTTACAACAAATACACATCAACAAAATAAGTAACACCTGATGCACTTAAAGTTTACATCTTTTGGCTGATATATTCACATTTATTTATACCACAAGGTACATTTTTAAATGTATGAAAATATATTGTACATTTGAGAATATCTGAAATTGATACTAAGCAAAAGCATGTTTGTAATTATGGGTACAACATATTTTTGTCTGGTCTTGGTCTGCATTACTCTTACACTCTTTTCCCTTTGGACTCAGAGCTTGATGCTCTCGATTGCAAAAAATCTGCTGGAGAAAGAAGAAGTGGAATTAAAAAAGGCAAAGGAAGCATATATGTCAGAAAACTGCCCTGCTCCAAATATGTCTGGGGGTCTTCCCGAGCTGCAGGTATTGAACCAATATTGTCCATACATCCATACAATGAGTAAATCCTAAAGGAATTATTATCATGGATAATTTTGCAAAATGTCTTAAACATTTGCATTTGAATGGATTTGATTTGCTCCAAAATTCTAATTATTTGACTGAGTTACATTTATCCAAAATGTCATATCTATAACTGTTGACAACTGAATGGAAAATGGAGAGAATATTTCTGAAAACTGTTTTTATGCATAAGCCAATGCAAATTCTCAACAGTGTCACATGACATTGTAGCTGATCGCAAGTGATAATCTGGCACGCGTTAGCCCTGTGCTAACACCTCCAGATGGCAGTGATTATTTCCTTCCTTAGCAAATAAATGTGTGTTTGTCATATGACATATCTCATCATGTGTTTAACTGCCAACAGGAAATGGTTAAAAAGTTGGCATTAACCATCGACAAGATAGATGAGGAACGATATGACGCAGAAGCAAAAGTGGCAAAGACTAACAAAGAGGTGCAGTGAATAAAATATAATATGGTAATGATCGTAAAAACAATGCCTGGTCTTGACTTTGTCCTGACTCACCATGTTCACAGATCGAGGACCTGAAGATTAAAGTGGTTGATCTCCAAGGCATTAAGAAACCAGCTCTGAAGAAAGTGCGTTTGTCTGCTGATGCTATGCTGTCAGCTCTGCTGGGAACCAAGCACAAGGCTACCATAGACTTTAAAGCCAACTTGAAACAAGTGAAGAAGGAAGTCAAAGAGGAGGTGGGTATTTGTTTGGAAACCTTTTAATTAATTAATAACTATAATGTAGGAGTTAATGGCAGGTGTACCAAATATGTTAAGAATTGTGACAAAAATATAAGATACATGTAATTTCTAATGTATCCTCTAACACTTTTATTGTCACATCACCATCTTTGTGTTATGCAGGAGGAAATTGGTGACTGGCGTGCAAAAGTGGATGAAGCAGCAGGCATGGACGGCAGAAAGAAGATGTTTGAGGCAGCTGCATAAATTACTGATACGTTTTACCTTCCTTTTCCATGTTTTCATTACAGAATTAATTTACCTATGTCCGATATTCATGCCAAAGTTGCAGAACCTAAATAAATAAGTACTCCAAAATGAAACGGCATTTGTTAATTAATTTAGATATACATAGCTCTTGAAATCTTAAGCATGTTAATATCTATATTTCATAAGGCATCAATAAATTGGGCTTTTAAAATGTTTTGCAATCAGAAACTGACTCAAAAACTATTGAACTTAAAACTTGTAACGTTGTATACTTCAAATAAACTGTTTGTGTTGTCTTCGCCGACAGAATCTATTTAAATTTCAAATCCATTCTTATTATATGTATTTTCAATATAACCAGACAGCTAATATTCTCAATCTTCATGGGTTGAGCTGTGTAATTGGATCATGATCCCACATTGTATATTGAATAACAAACCTCAATGTAATGTTTGCTACTTTCCTTGTAAAATCTTATCTCATCCTTTCTAGGCAAATAATACATAGCATACTCGCGGGAATTCTCCAAAATATATCAAATGCAGACCATGGGGCAAAAAGGACTTTGTCAAGTGTCAAAACTCTGATCTAACTAAGACAATATTTTCCACCCACACTTTTTAATTGTGTTTGTGTGTGGATACCTAAAACCTCTTTACCACATGTCTACAATTCTAAACAACTCAGATGAAAATATGCTAGCTAATTTAGCTCCTAATATCTGGGTCAGTGTAGTTGTTATTTTAAACAACCTTAAATGGCTAGGAAAAATAGTCCAAATATGCAATAAAAAATTCCAGGAACCAGGATTGATCCATTAAATATTCTGAAATTAATTACTTTAACCTGAAAATGGCCTCAAACATGTTGCCCTTGCTGCAACCAGCAGTATATTTTCATACAGAAATGAGATGTCTTTCTATCTCTATGTTCTCACATGAAGCATTCTAGAAAAAAAGTCTTAGTGTCTTACCTATAAGCATATACAATTTGAACATAAATGTTTCCAATTATTTTGCTCACTGTGTTCAGTTGCATGAGGTGGTGGATTGCTTTGTGGTTTATCTCTTCACAATGTATTTTGTGAAGCTTTTGGGCGACATTTGCAGAGAGGGATATTTAGGAAGTTGGAGGAAAGGGTCAGTGGTATTTCAGGAGCTAGCAGTTCCATTGGCCTGAGGAATCTCCACCACCATAAAGAGGGCCTTGTGTATCTGCTGATTCATCAGTTGTCTACATATATATCCTGATTGATCTGCAACCTGCTAGTGTCTCCCCCTCTTCACCCGATCGAGTGTGTCCCGTTCCCTTCTTCTCACAGGTGAGAACCTCTTATTTTCTTCATATCTAGTGTGTCCATCACGCTTAAAAGGTTGGATTTGTCTTGATTGAAGATGAAAGAAAGACTAACATAATGTATATCCTTAAGATATGACAGAGTGCCTACAAAATAATTACGCCTGTTCTTGTGATGCCTGTCGCAAGAACACTACATTTCACCTCTTGCTACTGTATAGCAGAATACCATGAGGTAAATGTCAGGCTCTCCCCATGACAGGGCTGGTCACAACAACAATGCTGGCAGTCATGACTTTGAAAGTGCCAGCTATGTCTTAAGCACATGTAAGTGTATGGAAATGTCTACAGTTACCGTTTGTCGGTTAGCTGTTAGACAGTAACAACTGAACACAACTTTTGGTCTCTATGTTTATTTGAAATTGACTTGCAATTTTCAATGAACTAGCTGAAACAGAGACTAGATAAACATTAGTCATAACTTTTCTTAAGAACTGACTTTGGACAAAAACACCTTAAATATCATGCACCATCATCAGACACAATATATAATAATTTACTAATGATTCATGTTTGAATAAGATATTTTCTACAGAATTGCCATTACCTGAAGATCTCCACAAATTCTTTCAAACCAAATAATAAATGCAAAAATTATAAAAACAACTAGGGGAGCAAGTGAGCAGCAAGCCATTGTCAGTTACAAGTCACCCTCTCTTTTCAGAATCTTGAGCTCTATCTTGAGTAGGTGTGAGTAACTTATAGAGATCCAGTCAAAGGCACTATTTAAAACAAGGCTGATTTTTTTAGCTTTTTGTGCTCGAAGTCAATCTTCAGCATCAGCATATATTGCACTGTGATTTTACAATGTCTTACACCATTTCTGTCATTCAGATTGCCATACTATGTTACATATAATAACATTGAAATGTTTAATTAAAGGGAGATGCATTATCTGTCTAATATTACATAAATGTTTGATAGGTAATGGAATTGACAGAGTTCAGGGAAAACAAAAGGTTGCTGTATAATACATATATCAGGATAGTGCAGCCCCAAGATCCCTACTTAGGTTTTTTGCAAGACAATCTATAAAGTGACAGTCCATTGATGACAGGGCTGTGTGTGCTTACCAGCTATTCAAAATTGCTTCAAAAACTCCTTGCAGTAAAATGGAAGAGGTTTCTCCTTCCTTGGAAAGTTTGGTTGCTTTATTAGCAGACAGTTTTAATAAATTGTTGTTGGATATTAACTGTTACGTTTGACCTGGCTGGTGATGTTTGTATCAACTGCAGTGCACGCTAATTTTGTCTTTTCGGTACAGGATCTGAAGAACACATACCGTCATGTCTGAGTAAGTAGACTTTGCCATGTTTGATTCTATCTGGGTATGTAACAGTTTCAGTATTTGAAAATAGGAGTGTTCTGCAAACAAGCCCTAACATTCACCATTATCCAGTATACCTAAATCAATCACTAGTATGTCTAATCCATATTGTTACATTTTTGTAGTTATTAGTGAATGGCATGTTTAAGGATAGCACTGATATACCACTGATATGACCCTCTGTCTACAAATGAACCAGTCGTGTTCAGAATAGAGTATTGCACCAGTATTTTAAACTCTGATTTCTCCACAGGAAAAAAATGAGTCCTAGTCGCAAGCATCATCTGAAGGTAAACTCAACTAATTTTGAAATGACAACATGCCACTGTATCTATTCGTATTTGTGTTTGATGACTTTAGTGCCATTCTGTCAATGTTCTATTCTGTCAATGTCTTTGCTATAAGACTTGATAATACTACGGGTAGGACAATGAATCGGACTCTTTGTTATCCATAATGCTTAAAAAGCCAGCTAATCTGTTCTTATGGCAAGTAATAAAATGGGTTTGTTTCAAAACGTTTTTGTTTGGTCTCCAGAGCTTGGTGCTGCAGATTGCTGCTAATCTTATAGAAGCAGAGAAACAGGAGGTGATTCAGGAGAAAGCCACATTCCTGGCTGAGCTCCCTGCTCTGGATTTGTCTGGCGATCAAGCAGCACTCGTGGTAAATTACTTGTAATTCATTTGATTAGAAGTTCTACATATGTACTCTGATCCATCAATTATACAGTATCACAATGTAAGCTAAAGACTTGTGTGACGTGTCTATGACAGTGTGTGAAGGTTTTACTGCAGAAAGTGATTTATTTCCTACATTGTAGAGACTGGTGATAAGCCAATGCATTATACAAATGATCTGTGATGGGTTTGTGTGCCAACAGGAAATGATCAAAAAGTTGGGTCAGATGGTCGAGAAGGTTGATGAAGAAAGATATGACACCGAAGCAAAAGAAAAGAAGGCTGACAAAGAGGTGAGTTACTGTATATTCCATATTATCACAATGGCTACAACCACTGGTCTAAACTTTGTCCTGACTCACCTTCTTGACAGATAGAGGACCTGAAGATGAAAGTGGTTGATCTCCAAGGCATGAAGAAACCAGCTCTGAAGAAAGTGCGTTTGTCCGCTGATGCTATGCTGTCAGCTCTGCTGGGCACCAAACACAAGGCTACCATGGATTTCAGAGCTAACCTGAAAGAAGTGAAGAAGGAGGTCAAAGAGGAGGTGGGTATTTGTATTGGAAACTTACAAAGCAGAAGATCACTTCAATGTACACTATTTGGAGTTAAGAATGACTCAAAATACCCTAACGTTTCTAAAGGAACCATTGCAGTCAATAGGTTCATATTTCACTTTTTTTTTATGGGATTCTTAGAAGAACTTTACAGTAGATAGAAAATGTATTTCTGCCGGGACATTTTGCATGGAACACGCAGAACACATTAAAAAATCCTGTCCGGCTCTGTCTTTCTAGGGGACATCCTATTGACTCATTTGTTTGTAGTGAATGTTGACAAAAAGACATACAAACAGTGTCTGTCATGCTAACTCTGTTATATATAATTGGTCCCATGGTTTGATTTGGGAAAGTGGATTTTGATATTGATGAAATATATTCCTGATAATATTATTTAGTTGCTGGCAGGTCAGTAGCTAGCTAACATGTAGCCAACAGTCTAAAATGTTCTTGGTTTCTTGGAAGACCTATGGAAGGCAGTGGGTGATTTGTAGTAGGGTACGATCGATGCTGTTGATGCTTGATTATTTGGTTATAGCACAACACATCAGATCAGAAGTCTAGACACATTGATATAGAAGAATTGTTATCAGATGTATTTTCAATAATTTATGTTGCTTTGTTCTGGATGTGTTCAGAGCTCTGTCTAAATGATCAATTACATGCATTATACTGTACATTGGTTATAGAAAGTCAACACCCATTTTGCAAATGGTCACATTTAATTGACTCACAGCCTGAATTGAAAATGTATTAAATCTTTTTACGGCTTTATTTTGACACAGCAACCCCAAATATCAAACTGAATTGAAAAACACTGTATTAAAATGAAAACAGTAAAATACCCTGTTTGGATAAAACCCCCTGAGTTAATATTAGGTGGAATCACCTTTTGCTTAAATTACATTGATTTGATTCTCTTTGAATACATTTCAGCTAACTTTGTTCACCTTGACTGTGCAAAATTAACAAATTCTTCCTTACAGAATTGTTCAAGCTCAGTCAAATTGCATGGTGACCGATAATGGGCCACACTGTTCAAGACATTTCATAGTCTCTCAAAGGTATTTAGGTTAGGACTCTGACTAGGCCACAGAAAGACCTTCACCTTCAATATTCCCTTTTATCCTGAAAAGTCCTGCTAAAGAGAAACATCCCCACAACATGATGCTGCCAACATGTAGGCATGGTGTTCTTTGGGTGGAAGATGTATTGAGCTTTTGCAAGATATAAAGCTCCATATAAAATGTAGAGACCACTGCACTTTTTTCTTTATTTTCCAAAAAAGTAAAAAAGTATGGTTTAGAGTGAGAAACAGATGGGTTAAATTAAGAGACCACTGCAAATTGAACGCTTCTGTTTCTTACTCAAAACCTTGAGCTGTATTGTTTTACATTCAGGACAGAGTAAAATTTTGGTCTCCTCTGACCACAGCATTTTTTGTCACTTGGCCTCAGAATCTACACTGCTTCTGGACGAAGCTCAGCTCAAACAAGACTTGATGTTATTTGTTTGAGCAGTGTTTTTCTTCTTGCAACCCTCCCATAGAAGCCACACTTTGACTAGTCTTTGACTTAAAGGCCTGAAGCTCCTTCAAAGTTGACATGCTTTCTTGGTAGCCTCTCTGATCAATCTCCTTGCCCGGTGATCCATTTTGGAGCGACAGCTGATCTATGCAAGGTCTGGTGACGCTATATGCCATCCACTAACAGTCTTAACTGTGCTCCAAGGGATAAACAAAGCCTTTGAAATCGTCTTTTAAGCATACCCTGATTCTGAACTATTCAAAATCACTACAATTGTTTGTAGATGGAAGCCAATTATCTTCATTAGTGATCTGGAAGGTGGTTGGTTATGCCTCATCTAGTTTGCAATTGCAATTCTTAGGGGGTGTTCACTTATTCAAATTAGGATAATTAATTATTTTTATTTGGATACATTTTCAAAATGGTTAGATTTTTTTTCAATTGGAAATTACTGAAAAAAGTTGGATTTAATGTGTTTTCATTTCATGATGTAAGGTAACAACAGGTGAACATTTTGAAAGAGGAATTTATACCCATTGTAAATGTCCATCTGTACACTTTGTGTTATGCAGGAGGAAGTGGCTGACTGGCGTAAGAACATTGATAACCAGGCTGGCATGGATGGCAGGAAAAAGAAGTTTGAATCTGCATAAATTACTGAATTTTTTTTAATCTGTGTTTATGTTATTTTTTGGACTGTTAGTCATTTAAAAAAAATAACTTAAAATAATGTATTATGTTTTTTGTTCAAAACTACTTAAGTAATTTTACATTGTGCTTTCATTAATTTCATTTAGATTTAAATGTTAAAAACCTAAATTTAAGATTTAAGGAAAAAACATATGTTCTTACAGCATCTGATGAATGCTAACTGTAAAGTGCAATTGAACTGTAACCTATTTTCAAAATGTATACTGTAGGCTACAATATTCAAATAAATGTTAGCAATATGCTTGATTCTCTTGTTCAAACCTAATTTGATAACTATGATTCATTGTGTATTTACCATATTTAATTATTTAATTAATGTCTATATAAGAAATACAGTATCTGTTATGCTGCTCTGGATAAGATTGACAGTTAACAAAAATGTAACTGTAAACCCAAAATGATTATAAGATAATATTTGAAAAGATATGAAAGTAACTATTTTCTAGTACTCATTATCCGTGTTGCCCAGGATTATCTTATAAATCTATTAACTTCACACATAGTTATTTTTTCTATGTCTGCCATGCTACATTGTAATAGTATACAGTGTGAAAGGAATACTGCCCAGGGCAACATATGTCTTGAGGGAAATATATTTACGAGGTGATCGGGGTTGGGCAGAATGTATTTCAGGAGCTCGAGGTTCTATTGGTCTGACATGGAAACCATTTCCATAAAGAGGGCCCCGTGCTTCTGCTGATGTAGCATCTGACGCCATATATACTGTATGTTATTTTGTGCTGCCTGTCGCTTGCCAGTGTGCTAGTCTTCCCTTCTTCTTCCAGATTTGTGCTGCCCTCCTCCTGTTGCTCTTCTAGGTGAGAAGTTCTATTTTCCTGTTTCTATCACACTTTCTGACTGTGTATATTCACTGGGATTAAACACACACAACATAGAAAGTGGAAGAACCTCTCCACAGGTGGCAATCTTAAAAATCAAACACATGAACTGCTCATTGGTGTTTAACCTGCAATACAGGTTAAAAGAATCAGGTTTTCCAAGAGACTAATATGTCCGGTTTTCCCTCTGACAGACAGTGGAAACTGCTATATATCAAATATTGTATGAAGTATGATGTATATTATTTGAGGATCACTTTAAACAAGATTAATAGAATGTATATGGGTTCCCCCACAGATTAAATTTGAAGAACCCTTAATGGATTGTTCAGGAAGCATTTTTTTAAGGCTAGGCAAAATAGCTTATCTTTAAAGGATGATTTGAGCCATGAATTCTGTATATGCATTCATTAGGATAGAGTCTCATGAAGATTGTGCAACTTTGGTTACGTTTCTGGTTTGAAGATTAACACGTTCATTCAGAGCTAGTAATGACATTAAACCTGAATCCAGATCTCGGTGGTAGTGAGCTTCCAAGGATTGTGTGATTATATTATGATTTACATTACTTTCATTCAATACAAAGGACCCTTAATGGTGTTATGCGTTCAATGACGGATATGTGATAGAAAAACATAGCTCTGAGTGTGACACTTGAAGTGTTGGAGTAACAGCTTTGTTAAAATGAATAATAGACAGCATGCTGTGTTCATTGCTATGCATGGGTCATGTTAGACAACGTTTTAATAATGGTTAAATAATGAGAGAGCATTCATATTTCTAGGCTTGCTGAACCATGTAACTGACTCAAATATAAAGAATTAGAACAATTGATTTATTTAAATTATGAATAGGAAAGTAACATTTTTTAGATTTTGTCCGTTCTAAGTTTTCTAAATTACTTACTGCTTATGCATGTAACAGACCTTTTTAAGAAAATCGTCTGTTAACAATTTTTTTGGTTATTTTATTTATTTAGATATTTTAGACATATTTCTTGTATTCTATAATTCATATAATTATTAATATAATATTATTATTATCATTTATTAGAGAGTGGTTGGCTCATCCACCACTCCCTCCCTTGGGAAGACAAAAGTATCTTTCCTAAAGAAACAAGAAAATTCTGTTCCTCTGTTTAGCAAATGTTTACATTTACCATGGAACAAAAAGTTATACAAAATATTAGGTATGATGTTTCTGATTTGCTACCACAGTATATGATGGTATGCTGTATATCACCATAGACTGCCATCTCTTTATTCTCATATGCCAGATTTTTTTCAACAATACTGTGAATGAATTCTAAGCCTTTCTACAGTCAAAGTATCTACTGATTGTATATAAACGATCAATGACCTTAGTTAGAGTTGTGATTTGTAAGCCAATTCTGAACTACTCCCTGGGAACAAAATAATTCTGTGTGGTCACAGCAACAATTACAGCGCTGAGTTCTAAGGCACTTTGAAAAATTATTCTGTTGGTGGTAATTGATGATAACTGGAAAGGTAGAATCAAGCATTATCTTGTCTATCAGTTCATTAACACCAACTATTTCTTCCCAGCTATTTTGCAGGCTGTTTTCAAATATTTCTATTCATTTTCTTTAACCAATTTTTCTTTTTAATATGGTCCAAACTCAGTCCCCATATCCATCCCATTTTACTCTTTAATCTTAATTTCATGAGATTATAATTATTGATAGAGGAAACATACTTAACATTACTGATAAATGTACATACAGCTCTGGAACAAATTAAGAGACAACTGCACCTTTTTCTTTTCTTTCCAAAAAAGTTGAAATGAAAAGTTTTTTGTGAGTAACAGAAACATTCAATTTGCAGTGGTCTCTTTAATTTTAACCCTTCTGTTCCTCACTCAAGACCTTCCTTTCTGACTTTTTTGGAAAGCAAAGGAAGCTGTATAACATAACTTCAACTTGAACTTAAACTCATGGAGGACAAATAACCAATCATTGTATTTGTTCATTTGGTATGATTAGCTTGATTCAATGCCACCAAGACTTTTGATTTGTATGTTTAGGAAGTATTTTCTAATATTTGGCAGCAGAACATATTTAGTACTCTTGACTTCTCTCTTTAAAGGCAGCAGCTAAAGTCAGCAAAAGGGTTGGGGGCTGAAATTCTACCACTGAAAAATGTCAGAGATGTCACTGGACTCTAACAGTCTAGATTTAGCTCGCTCAGAATTGCTCCAGACTCCAGAAATGGATCATGTTTCCCTCAAATAGGGAACCTTGTTCAACTTACTGATACCCCACAATCTTCAGCTAAACTGAAGCCTCATCTGTACCCCCCTAATGATATTATATTATTATTATAGGTATTATCATAAATATAACTTCTGTGTTTTCTATCCAGGGATTGAAGCACAACAACCACGAAAATGTCGGAGTAAGTTTTGACAACAAATTCCAGATATTAGCTTTACACAAAACATGCCAGGTCCACTTGTAATTTCTGTAATTATTGCACATACTTCTTACATGCCTAATAACATGTCAAATCCACCTTTCTTAATAGGAAAAAGATGACATCGAGCCGCAGGCATCATCTGAAGGTAAACCAATATATTTCATTGTGATACATTTTCTGAAACAAACACTACAAGCACTTCGGTGCCCAGTATTTTACTATGTTGGATTTGTCTTACATTTGCTGTGTGGCCCCTGTGTTTATTTGATGTCCAGAGCTTGGTGCTCCAGATTGCGTTTGATCTGATTGAGGCAGAGAGAAAAGAAAATGAGCAGGTGAAAGCCAATTTCATGGCAGAGATCCAATCCCTGGATTTGTCTGGTGATGTGGCAACGCTGCAGGTATGCTACCAGTCATTCCTTGGTCTATGGCTCACACTTCTACTCCAATCTATTTTGACCACCAATGAGTGGTGTTCTAGTACATGTAATTATGTGTACTGACATGCAAAGTACAGATGTATATGTATTTCCGCTAATCAGCTGTTACCAGAGAATATTTTCATACAAACAATTTGACTGAAGGGTTTGTGTACCAACAGGAAATGATTAAAAAGCTGTCACAAACCATCGACAAAGTTGATGAGGATAGATACGATGCAGAGGCGAAAGTGTTAAAAGCAGACAAAGAGGTACAGTCGATCACAATCACTTATCATTATCCAGGAAATAAACAATTGTCTTGACTTGTCCTGACCCACCTTTTTTACAGATTGATGACCTGAAGATGAAAGTGGTTGAAATCCAGGGGATGAAGAAACCAGCTCTGAAGAAAGTTCGTATGTCTGCTGATGCTATGCTGTCAGCTCTGCTGGGCACCAAGCACAAGGCTACCATGGATTTCAGAGCCAACCTGAAAGAAGTGAAGAAGGAGGTCAAAGAGGAGGTGGGTATTGGAAACGTACAAAGCAGAGAGACACACTACCCGACCACTGTTTCTTGAATGTTTTTTAAGCGTTTTTAAGCAATCTTTCAAATACATTTTATATTTCACCCCACAAACGTTCTATTCTTCAGGTTGCAGATGTTGGTGACTGGCGCAAGAACGTTGATGAACAAGCTGGTATGGATGGCAGGAAGAAAAAGTTCCAGGGTTAAGAAGTTCCATATTTTGTTTGACAAACTGGGGTACAGAGATGGATTTCTACAACCTCGTCACTAAGCATCCCTGCAGGATAAGGATCTTCAATTCAAAAACCTCTACATTTGAGGAAGCAAGAGGAAATATTCGTAGATTCCACAGACTCTTAACATAACAAAGTTTTCCATTTGCAACTGTAAGATTCACTGGAATGAATATATTCACACACACCCCCCTCCCCCTTTCCCAAAACAAACATATAAATAAAAAACTGCAAAACGTGAATGTTTTTGTAATGTTTTGGCTAATATTTTGATGTTAACTTTTGCTGTGGATATATCCAAACCAATACATGTAACAAAAAGCAGCCCTGTTTACACCTTGAATTCCTTCTTTGTCCATATATTGTCCTGATGTTGTTGTGATATTGCAAAATTTTCTAGATATTAGGGGTATACCAGTAAAATGGCTAAACAAATTGAGGATTCACTGAACATATTTGGCTTCTCTCAAAGAGGATTTGGAGTTGCTAGGTGTTAGTTTCCAGAATGTCTGGTTTACAAGACAGAGCACATTATTTTAGTAGAACAAGAAATGATTTCTACCACCTAGAAGCAAAGTTTTTTTTCTGCTGCCAGGATGTTTTTGCTCCCTTGGGGTTAAACATATATAATACGTTTTTTCATGAAAAGTTAATGAAGATCAAAGATAAATAATGTCAGAGTGCTTCCAAAGCATCAGAGGCATCTCATTGTTGATAGATATCAGTCAGGAGATGGGTATAAAATAATTTCCAAAGCATTAGATATATCATGGAACACAGTGAAGCCAGTTATCAAGTGGAGAAAATATGGCACAACAGAGACATTACCAAGAACTGGACATCCCTCCTAAATGCATGAAAAGACAAGAAGGGAGGTTTCCAAGAAACCTACAACAACATTTAAGGAGCTGCAGGAATTTCAGGCAAGTACTGGCAAAAAATCTCTCCTAGTCATATGAATGGGCTATGGGGTAGGTTGACAAGACGGAAGCCTTATTTTACAAAGAAAAACATCCAAGTCCAGCTGAATTTTTCAAAAACCAACATCAAGTCTCCCAAAAGCATGTGGGGAAATGTAGTAAGGTTGAACCTTTTGGCCATAATTCCTAAATATATGTTTGCCGCAAAAACAACACTGCACATCACCCAAAGAACACCATACCCACAGTGAATGGCAGCATCATGCTTTGAGGCTGTTTTTCTTTTGCTAGAACCGGGTCCTTTGCCAGAGTGGAGTGAATTATTAACAGTTCCAAATACCAGGCAATTTTGGCTCAAAACCTTCAGGCGTCCATTAGAAAGCTGAAGATTAACAGGAAGTTCAAATTTCAGCACGACAACGACCCAAAGCACATCCAAATCTACAAAAGCATGGCTTTACCAGAAGAAGATTAACGTTTTGGAATGGCCCAGCCTGAGCCCAGACCTGAATCCAATTGAACATCTGTGGGGTGATCTGAAGAAGGCTGTGTACAGGACATGTCCTCGCAATGTGACAGATTTGGAGCGCTTTTGAAAAGAAGAGTGGGCAAATATTGCCACATCAAGATGTTCCGTGCTAATAGATTCTTACCCAAAATGTAGAAGTTCTGTAAAAAAATATAAACGGTGCTTCCACAAATGTTTAGTTTAAGGGTGTGCACAGCTATGCAACCAGGAGTTTTGTATTTTAAATTATTCCCCCTCAAACATTTCAATTAGTTTTTCAATTGAATTGTTCATGCATGGAGCATTGTCCTGCTGGAAAATCAAATTCTTAGAGTTGGGGAACATTGTCAGAGCAGAACGAAACTGATGTTCTTCCAGGATAATCTTGTACTTGGCTTGATTCATGCATCCTTCACAAAAACAAATCTGCCCGAATCCAGCCTTGCTGAAGCATCCCCAGATGTTCACTGATCCTCCACCAAATTTCACATTGGGTGTGAGACACTGTGGCTTGTAGGCCTCTCCAGGTCTCTGTCTAACCATTAGACTACCAGGTGCAAATCTGAATCTGATTTTACTAGTCAGAGAAGATGACCTTACTCTATTCCTTTAGAGTCCAATCCTTATGATCTTTTGTAAACTTAAGCCTGGGTCTTCTTTGCTTCTCATTGATGAAGGGCTTTTTTCTAGTTTTTTTTTGTGAGTAACAGAAACATTCAATTTGCAGTGGTCTCACGACTTCAGCCCTGTCCCTAGGATCCTGTTTTAAACCGTCCTCGCCATGCACTTCATCCCAGCTACCGTTATTTTTGTAGGTCACTTGATGTCATCCTACGGTAGAGTGACATTCAAATGAGTTGAGTGAAATCTCGATCAGTGGACTGTCGTTTTTGCCCTCTGCCAGTCTGTAGCTTATACCTCTGTGTTATACCAAATGTCTGTTGCTTGACCTTATTCCATCCTTAGTTTTCAGGATGGAAGCAACCTGGCGCTCACTGTATCCCTCTGCCAGAATTGAACCCTTCTTTTTCTCATTCAAAGTTTTTCTTTTCAACTCTTCTGTCATGCTGAAAATTAATGTTTTATTCTAATAGCCTTTGAGGTACTACTTGCACTATTTTTGCCATCCAGCTTATTGCAAGAGGATAGTGATGACCATAGCAGTGTTTTTTTTATACTTTTCCTCATTAAATTAGATTTGGTTCAGTTAATCACCTACCAGTATCAGTACCAATCAGTATCTCATTAAGTAAAATTAGGTGTGCCTGTGTTGGAATTTAACAGACACTGGAATGGAATGGATGCCAAACATGTAGAGATGCTGATTTAAGAAAAAATAGGAGTGGTCTCTTAATTTTTTCCAGAACTGTATATAATTGTATTTTTTGGAAGCAAATAAAAAAATATTTCACAGGCACCTAAAAAAATCCGCTATCACCAGCAACAGCATTTGGTTAATCATGAGCGTCATGTTAGTTACCATGAAAATATCACAATCAGGGACGCCGACCGGAATCCCAGGGCCCAGGACATAATTGAACATTTAGGACCCAAACCGTGGGAAAAAACAAACAAAAATAATTATAAATAGCAATTATGTTACTATTCATAAAACTGGTCATAAATGTTTATTGTTTAATGTTTTAGCTAGGTAGTACTAAATACCAAGATTGACTGACTAATAAATAATTTTATTTTAGCCAACCAAATGGGCCCCCCGAGGCCTGGGCCCTGGACAACGTTACTGGTTGTCCCCCCCGTCAGCGTCACTGATCACAGACAATGAGTTTATTAGCATTCCAGGACAGGAGACCAAAGTAATGTGTGCGTATGTGTTGAGCCTTCAGGCATACCTCTGCCCTAGCAAGTTTCTCATCATTCTAGTGTGAATGTAAAATATGATTTACCTATTATGCAAATATCATAGACAGGCTCTACGTATGATTTTAATTTATTCAATGTCAACAAAAAGTCCTCTATCATTGTTTTGGATAACACTGAAAAAAGCAAGAAATCCAGAGACAATTTTACAGCGTTTTACCAATATCAGATAAAAGAAACCTGTTCAGAAAATTAAATAACCTCTAATGTCAACCTTATCATATTTGTTGACTTACGTTCATGTAAAATTATATCGTAGGGCTTTCTTTAAGAGAGCTTTGTACAGAAAAATACATTGAACGCTTTTCATGTGTAGTAATTTTTTTATAATGACTCAAGTTTTTGAAGAGGACTAATGGCAACCCTTAGAAAAGCCGAAAACACCAACATGCCCGACTCAAGATGGATCCATAAGCGTGGTGTGCAGGTAGTAATAGAATCTGTGTGGATGGAAGGATTAGCCACTCCTGTGAGCGGATATGGTTTCCTGTAAAGATGGCATTTGTCAATATCTACAGGATATTCATGCAAAGTATTTAGCAGAGAAAGAAACACATTGGCAGTATTACTCCCCACTAACAATATCACATCTAGAACACAATCATTTATGTGTAGTATATGAAATGAGAGGATTTGAGAGGATTGTCTAGACTGTTTAGAATTCAGATGTTCATCAAGACAGCCAGCTCCTCCCTCTGGCATTGAAATACCTTAGCATCCCATCTATGGTCATGATGATCTGTGTTTAATGACCCTTCCAACTTCAGCTACACGGACCAGCAGTTAAACCAGGACTGGGCATCTTGGGTTACCGCCAAGGAGCTCAAATGTAGTCCTGACACTGAAGACTGGCTAAGTATATCCTCTGACCCTGCTTCCAAATGCAAAGTGTGCCACAGAGCTATATCTGAATCCAACAAACTCAATCCACGCAGGCAAAATGTACGGCTCTGGAAAAAATGAAGACACCAATGCACCTTTTCCTTTCCAAAAATGTCCAAAAGGAGTGAGGAACAGAAGGGTTAAAATTAAGAGACCACTGCAAATTGAACGCTTCTTTTCCACACTCAAAACTTTCCTTTTCAACTTTTTTGGAAAGGAAAGAAAAAGGTGCAGTGGAACCATATTCTTTTCCAGAGCTGTATACTTCAAATTATCTAAATTGGACATTAAAGTACTTAATGACAACTTTAACCGTATGTTATTAGTTATGTAAATATTACATAAAAAAAATACGAATCAAGAGTTACATTTAAATACATTTGATTTAGATTATTTGAGGTATATTATAATTTTTTTTTCATTCACTTGGGATGCTGTAAACATGATATTCAGGAGAATCCTTATAGAGATTTAATGCACTGTGGTCTCCTTGCATTCCTGATATAATGTCTGGCAGAGTTAGTTCAACAATGTTGGTATATAAACATTTTATTATAGGTCTGTTTATAAAAATGTTATCAATAGAGCTGTATCATTCAGTTTACACATTTTACTGGATGCTATCTACAACACAACTTGCTGGTATTGCAGATACCACCCAGTAATAATAAATGACATACATGCCTGAAATATATTAACATTTGGCAGTCATATAGCCCATATTTGTGCATCCAGTCTTAGCCAAGCATGTGTTGTATTGTAATTACTCAGGGATCTGGTTTATTTGAAAACCAAGAGCGTGTGAGACAACACATCCGAAAAGAAAAAACAGCTGGTGGTCTGTCAGCCGTTGAAACTGAGGTAGCGTTTTCTGCTGTAGGTGCAAAGGCAAGGATTAGAATAATTACGCACAATAAAATACAGGAAAGGAAATTTAAACCAAGAATTCGTACATCAACAACACAGATGTTGCCCAGAGATACAGAATCAGGTCAACATGTGGAAACAGTGTACTGCAGCTTGGTCCCCTTTTGTTTTCCTCATTACCATGATTAGGATAATTAAATGGATCCTTCTGACAAACTGTCATTGTTTTAACCACTTAACTGATGCACCCTTATGGTTGCTGAATACATTATACCTCCTTATCAGAGACACTCGCAGGTATTTCATGACCAGCAAGTATGCATGACTCCCACTTTTACAGCAAGTGAGGCAGCGTTTGGTTATGTGGAAATCAAGCAAGTGTAGCTGGTCGAAATGCCCCTATGACCCGAGCAACTAATAGAATGGAAATGATGTCATACCAGGCAGCCTGTTTTAATAGCACAGGGCAATCTAGCTGACTCCAAGCTTTTCTTGCCAGAACTGTTTGGATGTTCTTTTCCAGTAGGCATATGGAGACGTCAAGGTCCGGAAAATGTTGTGCTGTGGCTCTGTTTGACAGTCTAGCGGTTGCCTTAAAAATGACACCTTGTCTCCCGTATGCAGTGAACGCCAAAGGTATTCAGACAGTGACACATTTCTGTTGAAGCACTTTGATTTTGATATTATTCAATTACTATATTAGTTTTATTTTGAGGCTATTTTCACTCATTTTGGATGGCAGCAGTGTTTCTTTGCATCTTTACTTCATGCACTAGAGAGCTGTCAATCAAAATAACTGATTCTAGGCATTACATTTGCATTTGGAGTCCATTGGTGGTGGCTGAGAACATTAAACAAATGTCAGTTTAAATCAGAATTTATTGCAAAGAAAATTTCACAACAAACAAGGAAATTGTTCAGGCAATTTGTGCAATAAATTATTCCAAATGAATAAGGGAAATAAAAATGTAAAATGTAAGGACTGTGGACTGAGCATAAAAACATATGACCTTGTGTGTGTATGTTGGGAGGGGTAATAGATTTATCCAGTTGAGGGTTGAGTTTATGATGGGAGGGGTTTTGGATATGTACAGTTGAGGGTTGTGTGTGTATGTTGGGTGGGGTAATTGATTTCTCTAGTTGAGGGTTGTGTGTATTTGGGGAGTGGGCTATAGTCAGTTTGGCTCCAGTCGCATGTTCATGAGGCCTACTGCTGTAGGACAGATACTGTTCTTGTGGCGAGAGGTTCTGGTCCTGATTGACATCAGCCCTCTGCCTGAGGGGAGAGATTTTAATAGTCAATTTGCAGGGTGAGAGTGATCATAGCCAATCAGTGCCGCTCGTTTCCACATCCTGGAGTTGTGTAGGTCACGTAGAGATGACGGATTGCAGCCAATCACCATCTCTGTACAGCGTACCACAGGAAGTACATCCTCTGCTGAGCTTCCTGTGTAAAATAAGTGATGTTCAACCTGGGCGATCCTGGGCGATCGTGGTGTCCAGAAACCAAAAGGACTGCACAGAGTTGACCGGGGAGCCACCCATGGCAAACTGTGCTTCTCCTGAAGTCCACTATCATCTCCACTGTCTTTAGTGCGTTGAGCTTCAAGTTATTCTGACTGCACCAGGTCTGATGGTCAATCTTCAGGAGTTTGACAGTGGTGACGGGAGGTGCAGCAGTTGATGTTCAGAGAAAAGCGTAGGGGCGACAGGATGCACCCTCGAGGGAAGTCGGCGCTGGTGGTCAGGGGGTCAGACGAGTGCTTCCCCAGCCTCACATGCTGCCTCCAAGCTGGCCATTATGAGGCTGATACAGAACAATAAATTGAGAGGCCAAGCCAAAACATTAGGCATGCCAAAATATTCTGTTTGGAACAGAAGGTAAAAGAAAAAAGGCACTGGGGAGCTCAGCGAAGCTGTCTGACAGATCAGGATTTTTTTCAAGAAGGTAGGTGATGATTGGTGGGGCAGTACAATCCACAGAAGATCTAGCCAGCTGAACAAGGTTTGACTGCAAGGTGTGAAAATAAGGAGATTTTAGGGAGAAAAGTGGGATGTTTGGTAAAGCAAAATATCTGATCAGCTCAGCACGCCTTTCACATACTGTAGTCGAAAAGATGTCTGGAGTATCATCAGAGAACTTACTTAGCATTTGGTCATGTCTTGAGGTTGTAGACTAGTGGCAATAATTTTATGCATCCAAGTGTTAAACATGACAACGTTATTGTATGTAATGTTAATCCGTCCAAATACATTTGGAGTTTTCTGTATGTACATAGTCCATACAGAACTATGTGTTTGGACAATGAAAAATATTAAAAGCAGCACACTGTAAAGGTAGAGTCTAAAGACTTCTCCTTTTCCTATCCTTGGGAATGGCAGTCAAGGACGGCTGTCTTCTATAGACTGGGAACAATACACCCCCCATTGAGGGTTCAGTGTCACACATACTGGGACCCAGATGTTTATTTGGTAAGCCCTTACTCTAAACTCAAGTTGGAATGTAATCAAAAAGATCCATGTATTGTGTGAATATCTGCTAGATCCGAGATTGTTCAATTACGATGTTTTGCTACTTACTGACAGATGCACATTATGTGGAATAACTAGAAAAAAATACAAGAAATAAGCCACTGATATTCATTTGGTTTGCTGTGATTAATGTGATCTAATCCTTCCATGGTTTTCCCAGTTCTCCCTTTAGTTTCCATTGTCAGCCACCTGTGTGAACCTGTCCAAGGAATGACCAGCAGGGGGCATATTTGCTCTGTTGAACTTTAAATTATTTGGGTATTGATTTATCCCAGGTAACCATAGTCTATTGACCAGTGGCATAACCATCATTCAGAGATAAATATTCACAAATTAATCATAGATCTCATAGATTAAACCGCAGTCCATCTTTTGTAAAGTGTAAATCTGTCAATTATCAGTAACAAAGAGGTCTAAAATAGCAATTCTTCAGCAATATTTTGTGGGCTGTAGGCCGTCATTGTTTTTTGGGGATTTGGGGTTTTTCTTTCAAATTTTTGTAAAGGTCAGTAAAGCGGTGAAACACAGCATCCTTACCCTGGTTAGTCTAATGCTATGAAATGTAGATCCCCAACGTCCTCATAAATACAGCACAACGGAACATAATAAGTGACCCAGGTTGTAAAGTAATTGAAGGTAATTATGTGTCCACCCCACTGAGGTCATTGTAAAAGTTAAGAGGGTGCTGTTATATTTAGTGCCTGCTTCAAATCCCATTACCTTTTCCTCTCTATTCATGTCGAGTCCATATCCCCATGTGTTTTAACTTATTCCAGATTGTAACCTATACTGCATTGCATGGTATAGCTGGTTTCCCATTGGTTTGGCTGGATATTAGCTGCTTTAATATCAGTGTAACTGCATGTGTGTGTGTGTGCGCATGTACATTATGCCACCAACACATATGGTAATGTTACTGGGAACAGATGTAAGTTAAAGTTCTTTCGGACCGATCCTGTCTCCTGGCCCTCTGCTCTACCCCTGTTCGAGAATGTACACCAAGGGATTAGGATGTCAAGTGTCCCAATAATGTCTAATACATGCCCCCCAAAAAAATCACCTGATGCCACAAAAAACATTAATGTCTATAAATATGTTAACTAGATTCTTGGGGTCACAAAACTTGGAGAAATGTTCGCCGGGATTTTTGAGAGTACAGGAAGCGGTAGCACTGGGGGCTTGGAAGTGAATGCATTCCTCTTATTCTCCTGGGACATCATAATAGATTTGTGGGAATTCAAAGAACCAATGAGCACATCTGTGTTAGCCAGACTACTGCAGCATAAGACAGATGAGGAAACATGATAATAGAATAATTAATTTTTTTCTTCTGTTCCTTCCAAACAGTTAGACATGCTTTACACGTTCCTTTGTGAAAGGTTTATGTTTATATGTGTGTAAAATGTTACTATTTCCACCACTATTGTCAACTGTATGTGATGGCTTTGGTGAAGTGGTAGCTGCATTCATGTACTCTATATGCTGCTGTCATAGTTAAGGACATGAAGGATGCTTGATTGATATTTTGAAAGACAGCATATCTTCTATGCAAACAAAGCGCCTGGTTTCCCAGATATATTGTGACGTAAAACATTATGGAGGTTGCACCCGAGGACTTGGAGTGTTTTGGGCTTAGAGTGTTTTGGGCTTGTAGTGTTTTGGGCTTGGAGTGTTTTGGGCTTGGAGTGTTTTGGGCTTAGAGTGTTTTGGGCTTGTAGTGTTTTGGGCTTAGAGTGTTTTGGGCTTGGAGTGTTTTGGGCTTGAACTTGTTTGGAGTGTTTACTGGACACATTTTATGAAAGAACGTACACTAAATGCATCATTACGCCAGGTGTTGTTGACAGTGTTAGAAAATATGAAAAGCAGCTTTGCTCTTGGATACACTTTCTCCATTTAAATTGTACTTTAACAAAACAATAATTTGGCAATAGTAATAACAGATGAGCTCATATACAGGTATTACAACCTATAACTACAAATAGGTTTGAAACAGCTTATTATGATTTGAAATGACAGAACTCAATTAGTCCAAACATGGCTCTTAAAAATCCGTTCACATCAAGAGTGCAGCATTTTAATGAAGGTAGCACTACCTTTGAATGGTCCAAGACCTCATGCTGTTCATGAAATGATGTATATAGGACCCTCATTTTAGAAGGAGAACATTGGCTTTACAAGGTTTGTGATTTTTTTTTACATTCTTTGGCCCCAAATGTCTGATCTGCATGAAACCGGATATGACAAATTTATGGACTAAAGTCTATCAATATAATATTTTTCTGATCAGTATAGAAAACAAAATGTCCACGATTGATCAATCAATTGGCCATATTTGAGCACATACTGTAAATGCATACAGCACAAGGATACACCCCCCCCCACACACACACACCACATGGAGAGCAACATGTTGCTCCTATGAATAGATTTCTTTCCTGCTAATTGTGTTAAATATGAGATCTAAGCTCTATTCCTCTTTACCCTTTCCACATGTGAACTTTGACTGTAACTACGCACAGTCCATCCATGAGAAAGAGAACTGTCATTTATCACTTTTTAAATTGTTCACTATGTTTTGGAGTAAATATTTCTCTATTCTTTACTCTGTGTTTGACTCACCATTCAGGATGTCACCATTCAGGATTATAGTCTGATAGTTGAGTTGAGGTAAAAAATAGTCAAATCAATTGATAAGTGCGTAATGCCAATTCAAATTTTGAATGTGTTTTTTCTTGCAATGCAAGCCACCAAGTTTGAAAACATTTCCTCACCTTTGTTAACTAGCTGACACACAGTGCTGCCATCATTCATAGGACTTGAAATGTCTGAAAAGGTTTGTGGTTGGGGCAGTTTCTTTGTGGATTTTCGACATCTTATAACCTGCTTTTTTCAGTCTTTGAAACTGAATACTAAATGTCTTAAAATGTTTCCCTTCCCCGGCAAATGTATATCTTAATTACAGGCTTCCAATCTAATCACACCAATTCCCAACAAATTAGTGAGCGTCAAAAAACGTAGAAAGCTTACGTGACCGGTATTCAGGCTAGTGAGAAATAATATGACGGAATGTATTTTTTCATTGGAGTGTGGTTGTTTTCCTTCCCATTAGAAGTGCATTAAAGATAGGGCCTTCAAAATCCCTTACTGCGTTCTTCTTTTTTCCAGTTTTTAAATATTCTTCAGGTTTTTCTGTCAAAATGTACATTTCAAATAGCAAAACAACAGAAGTGGTTGTACTAAGTGCAGAATAATAATTAAACCACACCAGATGACAATGTTTGAGATCTGTGATTTAATTAATTGGGACCCAGTTGCTTTAGAAAAATAATGCTTTTTTATCAAAAACACGTATTTATTTTTTAAATATTTGTATGGCATTTACTACCCTAAGACAGATAATTGTTGGTTAGAACCTATATGATGATTAATAAACACATCAAAATAAAGCGCACAAAACATGGAGGTAAGTACATCAAATTGAAGTCTGAAGAATTTACAGAATGTACAAACATCGGTCATTGGCCCCTTCAATACAGAGAGGCTAGTGATTATACTATACTAGTTTTCTAAAGTATCATTTTCTATATGCCAAGATAATTTTGTGTGACAGTGTGACAATGAAGTGTTTTGGTGGTTTTAGTGAGTTTTGGAGGTGAGATTAACTCTTTGGCCAAGATGCATGTTAGAAATGTGTGAAGAGTTTTGCAATTGTGGTTTCATTAGTGACTGATGCTTGTTAGCAATCGGTTAAAAACTGTAAGTCAGGCCTGCCCAACCCTGTTCCTAGAGATCTACTGTCCTGCAGGTTCTCTTCAACCCTATTTGTAACTAACCCGGTTAAGCTTTTTATCCAGCTAATTATTAGACACAGGTCTGCTTAATTAGAGTTGGAGAGATTTAAGCCTTGGTTTGTAATTACTGACATGCATCAAAATGGTCTTGGTAAATAATTCGGGATGATCAACAAATGATAAGTGGGGGTAGACAAGAAATGCATTGTTTTTATTGCTTTTTAATTTGCCACGGTCCCTTTTAATTGTACCTACAAAGCCTTTTCATGAGGGATATGACACAGACCGGCAGGACTCCAAAAAGGTATGCCCACAAAACATCTTGAAATAAGCCAAATTAATATTTGGATTTATATCCACACCACGTTAAAATGTGAGATGGTCGTGTGTAGATTTTATTTGAGGGAAGTTCAAAGGTTAAGGCACACCCGCTTTCTATGTAAGACCCTCCACATTCCAGGGCAGTCTGAAATGTTCAGTCAGGTCAACGAATTAGTTAATGTTGAGTTACGATAATGTTTTAGTTCAGGGGTGATGACGTGTTTTTTCTCTCTGTCCTGACATGGTGTTAGAGATGGTCCCAGAGGCAGGGGGGTTGTGTGTGTGTGTGTGTGTGTGTGTGTGTGTGTGTGTGCGTGTGTGTGTGCGTGTGTGTGTGGTGTGTGTATTTGTGTGTGTGTGTGTGTGTTTGTGTTTGTGTGTGTGCGTGTGTGTCTGTATGTGGGCGTGTGTGTCTTTGTGTGGGCGTGTGTGTCTGTGTGTCTGTGTGTGTCTGTGTGTGTGTGTGGGGTGCCTGCATGCATACGTGGCCCGTATCCCATCACATGAACAATCACACATTCCTCCCAAGGATTACTCACTCCCAACCATCCACTAACCAAAACATGTTCTTGCATAGTCAACATTAAAAATATAAACATCCTTAGCCTCAGTTTATATTAATTCAGAGGCATTCATGTTGTTTTCATATGTAAAACCAATAAATTCTGTCATTTGCTCCCATTCCTTTTGTTTCATGTTGTGGTGTACAATCCAGAGATCTGAGTTCGTAAGGTCCAATTCTTGCAGCTGAAACATAAAAAGCTTTTTATTCCCTGAATTCATAACTTTAAATTTAGCCAAAGGAGAATGGAATAATAATCTAATCAAACTTGGTCACAAACCCAATCCAAACCCAACTACACAGGTATGTGATTATAATGAATACTGGGGCAGGCTTGGTGTGCTTCACGCTCTGCTTCATCCAAACTAATGAAATCCATCCGTCTTCTTTCCTGAAAATCTATATTTTATCTTTGTTCCTTTCAATAATGACCAGTATTGATGCCTTAGATTGTTGAACAATTTTTTTTGTTTTGCCTGATTTGACTGTGAATCATCTGAATTCCCAATGAAATTCTTCTGCATTTCAATCTGATATATATTCCAATTATCCTCGGTTTTAAGTCCATTGTGCTACAAATGCCTGCTCCCATTACACTTAATAGCTGTACTTCAGTGATGTGTTTTCTTAGTAACTCCTATGGTTTGATATGCGTTTTTTGTGACTGGCCTTGTACCTTTGAAATTGTAGCAATTTTTCTTTGTAATCTGTCTGACCTTCAATATCCAGCATGAGCTCTTATTTGCAGTCCCTTCTATAAGTCTCTCTGAATAAGAGCATCTGACGAATGATTTATTAAATGTATAAAATATATGTTTTTAAATAATAATGCATTTCTGTACACATGAGTCCATGTCCTGTGATTTCACCAGTTCCTTCAACACCATCCAAGACATTCCACCAGAGTCCCTTCACAGTCCCAGAGTCTAGAACAAAGGCTGGGAGGCACACGGCACTAAACATGACAACTATGCAAAGAACATCTAAATCTCAATTCTCGTGCGGTTCGAAATCATACTTATATTCACAGGCATAAATCATCACAGTGGTAATATAATACCATCCAATTCCGGATTCAGCTGTTCGTCTTAACAGGTAGGACAGTAATAATTCCAAACGGATTTTCAGAGAAAAGCTCTGTTCAAGCAAGAACATTTTATATAAATGCTTTTTAAAAAGGCCTATGTTATAATGCCTATATTTTAATAAAATGTATATAAGTAGAATTTTATAATTCCTAATAAGGGAAGGATAAATTCCCATTGTCCTCATTACTGTAAAAGCATGTATGTCCTCTTCACTGATCAGTAGACTGGGGGCATTATCATTTCTAGTGGATTGATGAAATAATTATTATCATGGTCGCTCACTTCAAATATGAACGCGAGAAATACTAAAGATCATTTGCACAAAACCTCAAATCTTCTCACATAATGGTTCATCTGCTGGGGAGACAAAATATTTAAAGAATATTTTAAAAAAAACTGTTCAAATCAAACATTCACGTGTAATAATTACATGGGTTTTCTAGTGATTTTATGCCATTCGAATTGACGTAGCAAGCTTCATTGAAGTGAGAGACATGACCATGAATGAATTAAGTTTGTCCAACCTAGTTTCCAAAGATGACTTAAATGTTTGAGCTAAAATATTATAAATACATCAGTCACACACAGTAGGATCTTTGGAAACAAACGTTTTTGTACAATGCAGACAAACTTTGGCATGAATCTAAATGTAGATTCCATCTAGTATAATGCTTTTCCCTAAGGAGAAAACCTTTTTTATCTTCCAATTTTCCAGTGGTTGCATAACTGTGGAGTCATGGGAAGGTAGAGCTGTAATGAGTACGAGGGAGGGATGAGTAGAGTTTGGATATCTGAAGTATTAGCAGGGAAAATATTCCAGGTCAAAGGGTATTCAGCTCCTAGAGATGGGAGGATTTAGTAATCCCGGTCAAAATCAACAGAACCTTCCCTTTCTCTGAAATGAACGAGTGGCAAAGAAATGTGACTGAGGGAAAGAAATGAATGGATTATACAAGTGGAATGGTTTGAATTAAAAGATTTGTCCCAACATAAACACTTTAAATTTTCAATTTTGACCAAACTAGGGAGTTTTCCTAGCCACTGTGCATTAACTATTTTTGCCTGCTCTTTGTGGTAAAAAACACTAACAGTCCTCTACTGTTACATTGCTGTTGGCACAAAAAATGCTATGCTTTTCTTCCTGCTAAAATTAGCTTTTAAAGATAAAAAGGACAATTACACTGTGACGCAAACTGGCCGAAGATTATTTGACTTAAAATGCTGACCCTTTCATCACTTATATCATGATGTAGAAAATTTGACAAACGAAACTGCCTTTTGTAGACATCACTGAGGCCAGTAAACATATAAACAAACCAACTTTTCTTTCCTAAGTGTTAGACTATGGACAGTTTTTCCAGAGAAACTTTGTGAAGTGAACATGATATTTTCACACTTTGCAGTCAAACTAGCTCTCCAAAACTGTTACATTATAATAATATATTTTGGTGTAAATATCTAGAATTGAAGGCTCATTAGATGGGACATCACTTTGGCCAATTGACTGAATTTGTCTGGCTGATTTGATGATTTGACAATAACTGTTGAACAGGCCAATGGGGATGAGCCCTAGACAATCCTATTAGCCAATCAGGACTGTGTATGGAACCATCCTCATTAGTTCTCTAACGCTCAGACAATGTGTGCATCGTAAAGGCCCCATTATTTTGATAGACAATGAAATCGACTGCACTGGGACTTTAAATGGCATTACAGTAGCTGGTGAATGCCTGGATTGTGCTGGAGTGAGAAAGACAGAGACTGATAGTGATGTAAGGCAACAGTACAGTAATAGTTCAGTGTGACCAGATCAATACCGTACAGTTGACACATGGAATATCACAGTTTTTCTGATTGCTAACACACTACAGGTGAATGCCCAGACCATAGCATGAAAACCCTACCTTTTGCAAGCTTGTCTTGCACACAGGGGCCGAAGGTATAAACACATTTTCAGCTTTGCACTTAGTCAATTCTGCAACACACGTTGTACCAAACATTACGTGCAGTTTCCTACATTACACACCTTGTTCAATAATAAAACCCCTTGCAGTCATTGGGAAAACACTTCCATTCAATAAGTAAAACACTTAAAATTGGCATCACACCCACATATTACAACATTTAAACTGTAACTGAACACCAATCAGTCATACTAACCTTTCTGGATGCATTACATACTGCAGTCACACTGGACAGACCAAAGCAGGCCAGGTTGGTTGTCATCATTTGTTAGTTTCCACCGGGCTGCTCTGGTCAGGCACTGGTTCACCGACCACAGTAATTTCAGTTTTATACCTGCCCCCTTATTCCCCTTTTCTCAATCCGATCGAGGAATTATTTGTGACTTGGGGTTGGAAAGTATATGACCACCAATCACATGTCCTCTAGCCTCTTCTGCAAGCAATGGACGATGCATGTGAAGACATTGGGTGGGTCGATTTATGGTTGGATGCGACACACACAACCATATTTTCCCTGTTGCCTGGCCAAGGAGGACATTGCTTGTGATGTGGATGAGGTGATGTGGCCAGACCCTAAATGAAAGTGTGATGCATTACAGTTTTTTCCCATTGCTTACACACTAAAACCGAATGCTTAGACCAAAGCCTCAATATCTAAACTTCTTGTAGCATACCTAAAACACAGTGTAACCATAGCATAAACACATAGTCAACTTTGCACTTTGCAATCCTGTAACACAGTTATTGCGAAACACTACACACGTTTTCTTACATTCGACACAAAATCACCTGTTATCATTTGGTAAACACTCTGTTCAAAATGCAAAACCCATCTGGCAAATGTAGGCACTCACATACACACCTGAAAACACTTGCACAAAAAATAGAACACCAATCGGTCTGAGCCTTAGCACCACAAATAGGCCTCAGGTAAGCCATTTTGAGAACTTTGCAAGCATGGAGACAATGAGAGTCAGAGTAAGAGGAAGACAAAGAGAGAGAGGAGTCGGACGTTGAAGAGGACAAGAATCAGTATGGAGACGTGTATCAGATGACATCCGGGCTGCTCTGGGGACCATGTGATAAATCATGGCCTGTCCATGAGGGAGGCTGGGCAACGAGTCCAAACTAACCTCAGTCGCTACACAATAGCATCGATTATAAGGACATTCCGACTGGAGGACAGGTGTATCTTCAGGTTTCTACTCCAGACTGTACCTAACGTATGTGTCACATGATTCTGCATCATATTACAGTATTACTGTACTAACTGTAATATACCAAAATGTTCAGTTTTAAATGCAGTGTTACATTTTGGAGTTGTTAATCTCCAAGTGCTGTCTGATTGGCTTGTGTGTAGAATTTTGACATAATGAGTCAAATTCTGCAAAAGGTGTGTAGGCTAATGGGCAAAAACTGTTAAGGACTGTACTGTAACTTTACTTTTCTTTGTGTGCCGTTATTGTTGTAAACACTTGCAATAGTAACAAATAATCTAAGTATGTGTTGCTTGAACTGTGAGTATATTTACTGCACAAGGCCTGTATGAGAAACTAAAAAAGGTCTACATAGTACAACTGACAGCAGTGTTTTCAATACAGTTGACCAGTGTGTTGTTGCTGCTATTAATGTGTAATGTACATGTGTGTGTGTGTGTGTGTGTGTGTGTGTGTGTTTCCTATTGATACAAAAATGACCTTTTGAATTATAAGTGTTAAGTTCTGATTGTAGAATGTCATTTTGAGCTGGCAGTTAGATGTTAATCTCCAAGTGTTGTGTCTAGTTTTCTTGTGTGTATAGTTGACACGATGAGCCCAATTCTGTATTTTGTGTATTTTGTGTGTCAAAAGTCTGGAGATATAGAAAAACATAAAGAATCACAAATTTTGAGGTCTAAGCTCCTGACTCTGGGGCGCAGCTACCCCTGAAGACGGGTTTTCAATCCATCCCAATGCTCTGATACCCAATCATTATTTCATGAAGCCCTTTTTACATCATCACTCGTCAATAAAAAGCTGATTGAAATATCCAGTCTGAACCACCAAAGAGCATTCTTATACAAGAACTAATGCACAAAGGCATGAAAAGACATTCTAGTAGGGTCCAATGTTAGGAAGAAACCTGTCACGGGCACAGGTAAGGATCCAAGCGCGGACAGGGAAGGGAAGGGGAAGTGGCAGGTGGATTTGCCAGGGACTGGTTGTGAGGTGACTCACGAACCGGAGGCGGCTGTACAGGCAGGCGGCAGGTAGAGTAGTCGGGGACGGGCGGATGGTCGGAAAACGGACGGTAAACAAAGGCACAGGCAGGGAACAGGTGGGGTAGTCGGGAACAGGCAATGGGTCGATACACGGAACAGCAAGCTGAGAGTCGAGGAATTGCGAGATATGGCATGCGAACATAGACCATTGATCCAGCAGGGGAGAACATAGACCATTGATCCAGCAGGGGAGAACATAGACCATTGATCCAGCAGGGGAGAAGTGGCAGGGAGGTGTATTTGTATGTGTGTTGATAAGGTGAATGGGGACAGGTGTGTGAGTGGTGATTGGTGACAGGTGCGTGAACCGGTGCACGCTGCAGCTCAGGAGCGCGAGCGCGTGACAGAAACCTAGAGAGGAATGAGAATCTGAGGGGTGGCCGTTCCTCTTCTAGCTGTACATGATGAAGACTGTAAGTGTAAATGACCTGTTGGGTCACATCAATGTTTTTAAATGTTCATGACCAGCAGGTCTTTAAATGGATCCGGGCTGTGTCCAGAGCGTTTAATCATAAACCAGATCAGCTGCGCATCCAGGTGGACAAGGACAGGGACGACCAGGTGGTTTTTGGTCCGTGTCAGCATGAATCATCAGGGAGCAACTTGATCTTCTACACAACCAGGAAGATTTTGGACAGGGACAGTTACGAATCATTGGGTCAGGTTGCTCTTTCAGACAAAACTATACTCGATCTCATTCCGCAAAATATACAATTGTTTTTATTTTACAGTGGGGCAAAAAAGTATTTAGTCAGCCACCAATTGTGCAAGTTCTCCCAAATAAATAGATTAGAGAGGCCTGTAATTTTCCATCATAGGTACACTTCAACTATGAGAGACAAAATGAGAAAAAAAATCCAGAGAATCACATTGTAGGATTTTTAATGAATCTATTGCTAAATTCCTCGGTAAAATAAATATTCGGTCACCTACAAACAAGCAAGATTTCTGGCTCTCACAGACCTGTAACTTCTTCTTTAAGAGGCTCTTCTGTCCTCCACTCGTTACCTGTATTAATGGCACCTGTTTGAACTTGTTATTAGTATAAAAGACACATGTCCACAACCTCAAACAGTCACACTCCAAACTTCACTATGGCCAAGACCAAAGAGCTGTCAAAAATTGTAGACCTGCACCAGGCTGGGAAGACTGAATCTGCAATAGTTAAGCAGTTTGGTGTGAAGAAATCAATTATAAGAAAATGGAAGACATCTAAGACCATTGATAATCTCCCTCGATCCGGGGCTCCAGGCAAGATCTCACCCCGTGGGGTCAAAATGATAACAAGAACGGTGAGCAAAAATCCCAGAACCACATTGGGGGTCCTAGTGAATGACCTGCAGAGAGCTGGGACCACAGTAACAAAGGCTACCATCAGTAACATACTATGCCGCCAGGGACTCAAATCCTGTAGTGCCAGACGTGTCCCCCTGCTTAAACCAGTACATGTCCAGGCACGTCTGAGGATTGCTAGAGAGAATTTGGATGATCCAGAAGAGGATTGGGAGAATATCATATGGTCAGATGAAGCCAAAATATAACTTTTTCATAAAAACTCAACTTGTCGTGTTTGGAGGAGAAAGAATGCTGAGTTGCATCCAAAGAACACCATACCTACTGTGAAGCATGGGGGGTGGAAACATCATGCTTTGGGGCTGTTTTTCTGCAAAGGGACCAGGACGACTGATCCGTGTAAAGGAAAGAATGAATGGGGCCGTGAGATTTTGTGTGAAAACCTCCTTCCATCAGCAAGGGCATTGAAGATTAAACAGGGCTGGGTCTTTCAGCATGACAATGATCCCAAACACACCGCCGGGGCTACGAAGGAGTGGCTTCGTAAGAAGCATTTCAAGGTCCTGGAGTGGCCTAGCCAGTCACCAGATCTCAATCAGATCCCTTAGAAAATCTTTTTGGAGGGAGTTGAAAGTCTGTGTTGCCCAGCGACAGCCCCTAAACATCACTGCTCTAGAGGAGATCTGCATGGAGGAATGGGCCAAAATACCAGCAACAGTGTGTGAAAACCTTGTGATGACTTGCAGAAAACGTTTGACCTCTGTCATTGCCAACAAAGGGTATATAGCAAAGTACTGAGATTAACTTTTGTTATTGACCAAATACTTATTTTCCACCATAATTTACCAATACATTCATTAAAATTCCTACAATGTGATTTTCTGGATTTTTTTTACTTATTTCTTCTCTCATAGTTGAAGTGTGCCTATGATGAAAATTACAGGTCTCTATCATCTTTTTAAGTGGGAGAACTTACACAGTTGGTGGCTGACTAAATACTTTTTTGCTCCACTGTAAATTACATTCAGACTGTGTCTAACATTACTTGATTGCATGAAGAAAGCAAAATGTGTTCCAGAACATTCCAGTAGGCAAGAAAATATACTATTTCTTTTAAACATACAGTAATTTAAGCTTTGTAAGTGCGTGCTGCCACTGTCTGTATAGTCCCCCCCCCCGACAGAATTCCCTTGTCACCTCTGCTAGAAAACTTCAGCAGTTTCACACAGTGTGAGACAGCTGGCAGATACCTGCGGCTTAAAGCTGCTGCAGTCAGACACAGGCAGTAAGACATCAACTACAGGAACTACTTGTGTTTATATTCACCTACGTATTTGGTTTCCCCCAATTGATACACAATGAAGTGAGATTTCCGATACATCTTATGATGTAAATAACTTATTTGGTGCTGTTCATCCACAGATTATGCTGTCGTGGAACTAGATTCGTCATCTGTTATTTATAATACAGTGTGTGGTGTATTGCAGTTCCCGTAGTCGAATAACACTTTCCCTATCCTCAATATGGCCTTTCATTCGATACACAGAAGCATGCTCGCACGCACACACCCGTGCACACACACAATGCTGTGTCTGATGATGATCCACCTCCTCGTCCATGTCTTCATAATGGCCGGGATGGGATGACTGCCATGGCTCGGATTGAATGTCAGAGGAGGAATGCACAATGACAAGGTTCTGTTCTGTGTGTGAATCAGATCCTGTGTGTGTGTGTGTGTGTGTGTGTGTGTGTGTGTGTGTGTGTGTGTATGTGTGTGTGTGTGTGGCAGGTAAAAAGTGTCTTCAAGAAGCTATTTCAACGACCTAAAGTGTGTACCATCGCGTATGCAACCGTGAATACATGTATACGTATGAGTTGATACTGTTAAAGATATTGCCAATGGCTTTTTTGTCTTGTTGGCAATACTATCCATGTTATATGGTTTTAGGGAAAATGGTTGTGTGTATAGCCTGGTAACTATGCATTCAGCAAAAAATCTGCCCGTTTTCAAATTCAGAGATATGTTTTTCCATGTTGACCCTATCTGTACTCTCTTGCTATCAGTTTGTGCCATGTTTGACATCCCAGTTTAATTGGTCTGACTCGCCTATAACCGTACAATACATAATCTCCAACACGCTGTTATAAGGTATTCCCATATCACACACAATCATTTTATTGTAAAATTTTTGAAAAACAACACTTATTAACATCAACAAATATTCCTTCAGTTTAGAAATACCACCTAATTAATCCATTACATAAACATATGTTTCCCTGTGTTTACAAAGACAGTGTTGCATCCAATTATGGATCTATTAGGCTTCCTCACATCTCTGGGGTTGAAGGAAAGAATCCTGGACAAACGCTTTCATATACATTCCTCTACAAGTCAGGAGGATGACCATCACACATTTCAACTTCCTGGACATACCTGTTTCAGTCATTGGCCCTTTGGATGGTGAACAAGAACTTTGCACAGGTTTCTCCAATCCTTTCCAAACAAGAGCTGCACACTTAAATCTCATGACGGTGTATTTAATCACAAACACAACTACTTATGATTTGTAGCAGGATGCATTGGCCACACAGAATCTACACTTCACAACTATGGACATTGGAACTAAATGAAATCATTAGACTTAATTCTGTCTGCTGTACATCTTCAGATATAAAGGGAAAATATGATCTTCATGCAAGAGGGTACATGTGTGTTTGTGTGTGTGTGTGTGTGTGTGTGTGTGTGTGGTGTGTGGTGTGTGGTGTGTATCAGATCCTGTATGTGAGTGTGTGTGGATCAGATCCTGTATATGAGTGTGTGTGTGTTTGTGTGTGGATCAGATCCTGTATATGAGTGTGTGTGTGTGTGTTTGTGTGTGGATCAGATCCTGTATGTCAGTGTGTGTGTGAGTGTGTGGATCAGACCATGACCCTGCTGCTGTGGATCAACCACCACAGTGGTTAGCAGGCATTGGGACTACAGGTATTGGGACTACAGGCATTGGGACTACAGGTATTGGGACTACAGACATTGGGAATACAGGTATTGGGACTATATGCATTGGAATACAGGTATTGGACTACAGGCATTGGGACTACAGGTATTAGGATTACAGGCATTGGGACTACAGGCATTGGGACTACAGGTATAGGGAATACAGGCATTGGGACTATAGGTATAGGGAATACAGGCATTGGGACTACAGGTTTTTGGGACTACAGGTATAGTGAATACAAGCATTGGGACTACAGGTATAGGGAATACAGGCATTGGGACTTCAGGTATTGAGACTACAGGTATTGGGACTACAGGCACTGGGACTACAGGCATCAGGTTGAAATGTATATTTTCAAGTAAACTCAGTAAATTAGTATTCGAGTCAGACTAGGGACTTACAATACTGTACATTATAAGTATTCAATCATGCAATATAGCTGTAAACAAAGCAGTAGTCAAAATTAGCAGAGAATAGTTGAGGTGGGGTTACAACCAGATCTGTGTTCAAATCTGTATCTGTGTTTGTTTGGCTTCCAAGCCAAATCCACTAATAGATCAGCCCCTACATGGTAATCCCCGCCCATCTGGCAATGAGCTGCATATGCGTTAAGCTAAACACTCAAAGTAATAAAATACAAACAAAAAACATAGTATGTCACCCAGGTCTTTTGGGCTTGGTTCGCCCCTTGCTGAGTGTGGGGCAGGACGGTGGAGCTGAGGATCTATGGCGGGTGGGCTTTGACAGGCCTATGTACTCTGTCGGACGCGTCACTAAGACTCGGTCACACTCAAGCGTGAGTGGTGGTCCACACAGCACTAACTGTGTTGTCAGGTCGGTGTCTGTGTGTGTTTCAGGTGGATTCTGGGGGGGGTGTACATGAGAGGTTGAACGGACAAGGAGAGCTATTGTGTGTAAAGTGGCTTGGGATACTCATTTAATTGAAGTCTGAAAGGAAAAGTGCTCATTCTCATCCGACACTGCGGAAAGTCGTTATAGTTACTGTAAATCATGTAATTATGCTTCAATAGTGTTTGATTGCTGATATTGTTTGGTAATTGTTCTCACTGAATATGCAAGGCAACAGTAATTACCTGTTGTGCAGAACCTTCAGGTATTTCTTGGCATTTCCTGTATGGCCCTACCGCTACCAAGTACTGTTGTGATTTGCTCGACATATGATGTATTTGTAACTTTATATTGCATCTCTGGATCTTGGCTCTCTGCTTTTCATGAACTTGTTTAGAAAGTTTCCTCTTTTGGCCAACATGAAAGAGACATTCTCAGTCTTTGACCTAATCTGTCAAACGGCCACAACACAGAAAACCTCAAATGTTTGTCTTATGCTAGATATGTGATATATTGTACAAACTAAGACACAAATATCATGAAAACATTCCCTAAAGTATTCACTTTGGCACCAGAGCCAATGATGGATGTTCTATTGACGTCAGCTAGTAGAATGGTAATTTTCCATCATTCATTTTGTATTGGAGGCAAAAGAGCTGTGTGAAAAAATGTCATGTGTCATGTCCTGGCTAGGCCCCTAGCCATCTTTGCACTGGCTGGGGCCATAGTCAGGACGTGGCCAGAAGAGGTGCCTCTAGGCACCTCTATGTTGCTTCGGTCTCCCCAATTGGAGGCAGGTGTTGGTTATTGCCTCCAATTGGGGAACCTATTTAAGTTGACTGTTTGCCCACATGAATGTGGTTCATTTTGGTTGTCAGCCGAAGGCTATAGTGCCCAGTCATTTGAACTGCTTTGAGTTTGTTTGTGTATTTCTTACTTACTTTCACCATTAAAGATGGATTCTACCGACCGTTTTGCCTCTGCCTATCTGTCCTTGAACCAGCCATATGACATCATGTTCATCAGCTTCATCTTATAAACAAAAGATACTTTGAATAAATCATTTAATTAGGCCACAAATACTGGCACCCATAGGGAATCAAATTAAGAAAATCTAGTTATAGTTTATATTGCTATTAAGATTTGATTTATCTCTCTTAAGTCTTTGGGAACTCTTAATGGTAATCCATTAAATCCTGTCCTGATCAAGATATTGCAATGGCCACCCACATTTCCCTGACCTAAATCCCATTGAAAAACGAGGGTGACCTGAAGAGAGTCCATCACCGAGGACCAAGCAGTCTGAAGGATCTGGAGAGATTCTGCATGGAGCAATGGTCTCAAATCCCTTCCTATGTGTTTTCCCACTTCATCAACGACTCAGAACTGTTTTCTTGGCATAGGGATGGTGTCGAAAGTATTAAACGCCATTCATTGCGGCATGCATGTTTTAGATTTCTTGATATGTTTTGTCTTTGCACAATTATTATTCAATTCAAGGTGAGATTCAGATTATTTTTAAATGTTAGCTCAAGCTCATAAACAACAAATACAGTTTTTCACAGCCTTATTTCTTCATTTACCTATGATGGCAATCATTTGTTCCTTTAATGATGATGGCAGAGCTTACATTTTAAGTTTGCTAAAACCCTAACCCTAACCTTTACCCTAACCCTTAACCTAACCCTAAACCTTACACTTATTTTTATTAAAAAAAACAGCTGTGAGGAGGCAGGTGCTACACCAGCTAACCATTCCACTAACCATTGACTCAATCAATCACATACTTTTTGACTTTGGGTGCTGAGCTACTTCTTGAGCAATGACAGAAACAGCCACCATCCATTGGGATATTGACAGAGACAATATTTTATATTGCTTTGAATATAGCACACTTTTTTTAAACAATTATGTTCAGAAATCATCTTTTACACAGAAAATGCATAAAGGTAATCTAAAGTAAATGTTTTCTAAGTATGAGAACAGACGTTATTCATCACAATAGAAAGGGGAATAAAAATGCAAATGATATAGAACATACTCTTCAAGTGTTGTTGGTGGCCCAACACACACAGTATTTCTATTGTTTTTTTCTAATCTGGGTGAAAATGGAGATGAGGGCAATACAAAGGTGGGGTGTGGGGGGCAGACGGAGGGACCTTGGGGGTGTTTGGGGGCTGGATTAGATGAGTCTGGGTTATCATTTTACACCTCCCCCAGGGAAAGCCACACGACCCTGCTTGCAGAACGGTGAAAGGGAGGGAAAAAGATGTTGGGCCACGGTCTGAGCACTCAAAATGAGAACCACATGTAGGAGAGAGGGAAAGAGGGAGGAGAGAGGAGGGGGCAGAGAGGAGGGGGGAGAGAGGACGGGGGGTGGCAGTGACTAAATCCTGTCTCTGTGAGAGGGAAGAGAGTGCTGCTCCGAGCTGTCCTCACATTTTCAACAGGCGGCGCGGGGGACAGAATCTACCTCGGTGTGTGTCTGTGTGTGTTTACCAGAGAGCGTGTGCCTTCTCGTCTGAAGGAGAAAAAAGGAGCATCGAGATCTGTCCTAGTGAAACCTCTACACTGTCCATTGGGCTAAGGACTGGGAGAGACAGAGAGGTTCTGTTCTGAGGGAGAAGAGGAGCTACTTTGTGATATTTTTTTCAGATATAGCAGCAAGACAAGAAGACAGGAGATATGTCACATGCAATCCTGAGAAGAAACTCCAGCAAGCAAGGTTTGCAGAACCTTTTGAAGTGAGTACAAATCTGGGTACAGTTTTGGGGTACTAATGTTATGTACTCCAAAACTTAATGATTGTGTAATGTAGAATATCAGCATTTTGATTTTGATTTTCCTCACCACAAAAGTGGTCTGTGGGCTTGAAGAAAAACATAGTGAATGGTTCAATTTTCTTTGAACAGTCATAATAAACCTCAGCTAACTTTTGTCACCGTTAGCTAACATTCATGGAAGTATTTAGAGTGCGTGAGCACGTTTTCTGTAATGGCCATATCACCTTTAGATTAAATTATATACACAGTTAATTTAAGTTATCTTTTTAGATTTACTTCAAACATGTTCATATGCTTCAATTGCTTCCATATATTTTGTTATTTGTACTGGCAAATAACAACATTTAGTTCATGAATAGTAACCATCTTTCATTAAATTGTAGTTGTACTGTTTTTCATGTGTAAAGGAGTAAAGAGGAACATTTTCAGGTAGCCTGTTAGGGCATTTTGAGTTGTTGCTTTGTTCTGTAGGGACACACTCAGGTTTATGGTTACAGTGCCTGTAAGGAAGAGGTACAGCGGAGACACAACATACCCAAAACACAAAAAGCAGGGGGAAATTCATACCAAAGTATGAATTGTCGTCAATCACAGCTCAGTTGGTGGTCTAATGTGGACATGACCTGAGCCAGCCCTCTTTTACCTCAGAACCTTTTCTGGCTCATAAAACTGCTGCTTTGTTGAGAATCCATATTTCATCAAAATATACAACTGCTCCGAGTATGTTTTACACTGATCCGTTAAATCTAACACATACTATTATCTCTGTGGAAAACCATGTCTCCATATATCCCCAGTTCTGGCTAGCTTCAGCATAGTAAACATGTTGGTATGATTAAGCATCAATAGGATGGATCAGGGATGTGTAGATGTGGGTCAGGAGTCGGGTCACAGCGACGTTCACAAAGCGTGTCAGTGCAGGGGCACTGATCTAGGATCAGTTTCAATCCTAAAGACTGAAAGGGAGCATTGGATCCTAAACCAACAGTACTGCTCTGAGACCCTTTATGAATACAGGCCTTCGGCTTCCTCCTGGTGTTCTGATTACAAGACGGGGAATTCAATGAGTGCTGTCCTTGGTCTTATCACTGTTGACACAATCTGGACAGGGACTGAATCAGAGTGACCGCCGTCAACACAACGCTTCTCTTCCGCTTTGGGGTGTTTGTGGTGGGACAGAAGGGGAGAAACCGATAGAAAGAGCGAGGTACGTGAAGGTAGGTTAGAAAGGAGAGAGAGATAGTGAAGGAGAGGAAGAGGAAGGAGGGTGACAGAAAGAATGAGAGGTAGAGAGGGATTGTTGAAAGGGTGCCCAAGGCTCTCTGTTCTGATTGCCGCTGAGGGAAATTGGGGCAGTGACCTGTATCAGAGGTGACTGGGGTGACATGGGCAGCTCGATTGTGAAAGGGGATGTTTCCCTTCTTTTATTTCCCATAAACCCCAGCGTTGCTCTGTGGGAGAGATCTGGTTGTGAAAAAACACTGGAGGTATTCTGTAATCTGACACCCTCTGTCCAGAAATCATCAAATGTGAATGGGACACATTTTAGAAGAATGGAGAGACAAGGAAATAACATATATTTCATCCTACATCCATGTTATATAAACAGCTGGTCTGTTAATACCAGGCGTTCCCAGATTTAATGAATGCCGGACACAATATGGACTGAGGAAGGGATCTCAAGGCAGTTTAACTGTTTTGAACGGCTATAAGTAAGTGAATGTGTATGAATGAAAGCTGCATTTTTTTCACTGAAAATGCAATCCTTTTGCTTTGTGCTGGTATTTAGAGGTTTCCGGAGAGTCTTAACGATGTCAGGTGTTGCAGAGCAGGTATGGTTTGTTTAACAGCTAAGAGGCTTAGTTTGGACAACAAATTAATTTTTTCTGCTGTCAGAACCCTCCCTCACGCACTCAAAAGACCTTTCAGTTGATTTGCCCCTCTTAATCCTGTTCCAGTTTCTTTGCAACAGGGATCATTACTGAGGCACTGTTATGCAGGAATCACTGACACGTTGGTAATGCAGGAATCACTGACACGTTGGTAATGCAGGAATCACTGACACATTGGTTATGCAGGAATCACTGACGCGTTGGTAATGCAGGAATCACTGACACGTTGGTAATGCAGGAATCACTGACACGTCGGTAATGCAGGAATCACTGACACGTTGGTTATGCAGGAATCACTGACATGTTGGTAATGCAGGAATCACTGACTCGTTGGTAATGCAGGAATCACTGACACATTGGTTATGCAGAAATCACTGACACATTTGTTAGGCAGGATATTTACAGACACGTTGGTTATGCAGGAATACTGACACATTGGTTAGGCAGGATTCACAGACAAGTTGGTTATGTATGATTCACAGACAAGTTTATTAGTCACGATTCACAGACAAGTTGATTAGGCAGGATTCAGAGACAAGACAACTCATTTCACCAGATGAACGCTTACTCTCCATTGCTGTTTTGGAAAGAAGTACACATGAAACACTCAGGACAGCTCTGACAAAAGTTAAGACATGAAAAAGTTTCACTGGCTGCTTTGAAAAAAACAACTAAGTGCTGGTACCGTGGTTCTGACCATGGAGATCTGATGAGGGTTCTGAAGCTCAAAACCAAAAGAAAAATGGGTTGCCAAAAATAATGCATAGCGTTAAACATTTCAACAAAATGGACCAACACATTAATTAGATTTAGATACATTTCACAAGCTATACTTCCTTAAATTGGGTATACAGTTATAAATCAGCCTATAAAAGTTGTTTACAGTCTCTCATAGCTGCAATAATAAAATGTGTTGATCAACTGCTTTACATGGTGGTATCAGTCTATTAAACCACCAAGATATCAGCAAAGAAAATGAAAACATATGCAGGATTTTTTCGTTCCCAAGTATTCCAAAAAATGAAAAAAAAATTGTTGGGTAATTGTTGTGAAGGTATACATTTATTGTTCATTTCTTATATTTCCTTTTATCAGCTTGGTTGGGATTAATTACCATTCTGGTGTATTTTGGTTAACCATTCCTTAAATTCCATTTGAGAATCATTCCATTATGTATGTTAATTCAATCCAATCACATGACATAATATTCTTTTATTCAACCATTTTCTGCCCAGTGGGATTTCCCTTGAGTGTTTTCAGGGAACCGACATAAATTTTACAGCTAGGGAAAATGGGTGCCTCAGAGATGTGAGTCAAGAAACAATTGGGCATATCCTTACTGCACACGGTAGCACCAACCCCAACACCACCATCACTAATATTGATGGTACCAGCCGGAGATGGGTGAGATCAGCTTCAGACAGACACTTCTCCATCACGTCCTTAGAAAGTGTCTTTAAATCTAGTGTCAAGTGAGTGCCATCACACATTGTCCCATTCCATTTTCAGAAGGATATATTGCCAAGTCCATACTGTATATAGAAACTTTGAGTGATCTTTTGGAATTTAGTATAATTTTACAATACATTTATTATGATGTGTTACTTTAGATTTACTATCAACAGAGACAGAGATGAAGAAGTTAAATACCAGATATGAATTAACTTAAAGTAAGAAATAAAGTCACAGTTTTTACTTAACATTTTGTGAAAGTACCGTTAAACTAACCAATGAAACTTACCCAAATATAATTTACCACTAAACAGATTTTTTACAGTGAAGCCATTCAAATAGTTTCCTCCAAATTTCATCTGGTACCTCACAAAATATCAGCGTGTTGATACCAACAAATACAAACACAACACAAATGAAAACAACAAAAATTTGTTTTAAGAAATAAGCAGAGCGCGCTGGGTTCTCAAAACCCTTTCTATCTGATGTTGTGCCATTCATTTTAAAGGGTCAAAGGGTCATTAAGGCCTGTGGGGTTGATCTGTTTCGAATGAAGTCAGAGGAGTAGAGACAGAGAGAGAGAAAGAAACAAGAGAAAGTGAGAGAGGGAAAGGGGGGTGAAGCAAGAGAAGGCATTTTTTGTCTTCATCTCTGAGCCTCCATACCACAGAGAGGATTGTGATGAGGTCTGTGATAATGCTTCCAGGTAGAAGGCTACGGGCTGAACCACCCTATCTATATTCTGTCTTCATAATGACTTTACAGTACATGTCCACATCCCTATTCACTCTGCACATTTCACATGTCCACGTCCCTATTCTCTGCACATTTCACATGTCCACATCCCTATTCACTCTGCACATTTCACATGTCCACGTCCCTATTCTCTCTGCACATTTCACATGTCCACATCCCTATTCCCTCTGCACATTTCACATGTCCACGTCCCTATTCTCTCTGCACATTTCACATGTCCACGTCCCTATTCTCTATGCACATTTCACATGTCCACGTCCCTATTCACTCTGCACATTTCACATGTCCACATCCCTATTCACTCTGCACATTTCACATGTCCACGTCCCTATTC